>JANHGB010051080.1:23042-41159 GCA_026283785.1 Coracopsis vasa | reverse complement strand
AATGCTGAAGTCACTTCTAGTTAATTTATTTCACTCATATTAATTCAGTAGTGCTAAGCCCACTGGCAAAACTTTTGGGAGGGAAACGGGCCTTGGCATGGACAGGGTGCCCGTGGGCTCCTGCGTGGGTCTGGGCACAGAAGGGAGCCATGGCCAGCTGCGGGAGGACGTTTGGTGGTTGAGGAGCGAGTTGGAGCCCGGCTCGTCACGGAGCTGCCGGGTGAGTTTGTGGGATGTCGGTCGCTATTTGTCTCATTTAGCACACACTCCACAAGTTACAGCTCCTCATCTGAAGAGTTTAATCTGGAAAGCAGATAACAGACAAAAAGCGCTCTGTAAGACCCAGGCAGGGAAGGCTGTGAGGGGCAGGAAGGCAAAGGCTGGGCTTCCCGATCCCAACAACCTCGCAACATTGGTAGTTTAAAAGAACCAAGCACAAACCCCTCTTTACAAACCCAATCTCTATCAGCTATTGAGTAAGAATTAAAAAGATGATGCCCCACAGTGCCGTTTCTAAGCGTCTTTCCGGCTGCTGGTCTGAGCGCAGTGGACAGGCGTTTGGTAAGCTCTCTGCTTCAGCAGGGATTGGAATAAAGTCGGGGCCAGGGGGTGGCTGAGCCCTCTCAGGCATACCCCGTGTATGGGCTCTGCGAGGCTGTGTCAGGATGAAAGGGACTATTTCTTGCTGATCGTGTCTCTGAACCCTCCTCTGCCGGCACTTCGGGCTGTTAATGAGGCAAAGGAGTCATTTAAGGAAAAGCTGACAGTCGTAGGGCTGCGCCGGCTGATGTCCCTTCTGCTGAGAGGAGGTGTATATGGGTTGAAAACCATACGGCTTTTCTTCCCTCATTTGCTGCAGGTTTTTGGTCACTTGGCCCCCTGCAAAGCTCTTGTGTGTTTAATGCTGTGTACCTGAAGGATGCTGCTGAGGGCCCTCAGTTTGTCCCTTAATCCCAGACACTTCTAACTGAGAGCTTGCATGAGTGGACACAGGTTGGAGTGTGAGATCAGCTTCATTAAAAAGGGGAGTTGCAAGAGAAGCTTCATCCTTCAGAGACATTACAGTTTAATTCCAGTTTCTTTAAACACAAACCATCTTCCTACAGGGACTTGAGAAGATTGTGGTTCCAATTAATAGCTGGCCATTTCCCTACAGAACATTTTGGATTGTTTAGGTGGTAGGGCTTTTGCTTGACATATTTGCTTTAAAAATTCCACTGCAATGTAGTTAAATGGTTGGGAAATCATAGAAGTGGGTGGCAGCATTCATTTTACATGCTGGCCAGTACTTCCATCTATTAGATTGCAAGAAAACATGAAATAAAAAGATTATGGGGTCTTAAACTCTTATTCCAAGAATCTCTGAGTTAAATTCTGGATTATTTTTGTATGCAGCGTAAAGTAAATGAAGCTCGTGCTGTATATTTTCAAAACTAAGCAGATGTGATATGGCTTTGGAGGAAGCTTAATCTGTGGATAACAGAGAACCTATTTGTAAGTTAGAAGGGCAATTATGTCAGGATATCAGATTTCTAAACAGGAGATTTATAACTCGTAGTTCAGGCACTTAGAAGTTCCTTTGTATAATAGGCTGATTTTTACATAGTTGGGTTAATGACCTGACTCTCCACAAAAGCACAAACTTTCTGTTTTCCAGAAACATGCCAGCAGAGGCTGGGAATGTCCAGCGTATGTTTGATACCTCCTGGGCTTAATTTACTTTAAAACAAAAGCATTAGAAAAATGTAGGCAGTCCTTTTGAGTTATGGTTCTTTTGCACTAAAGGCTGCGCCTAAATCTAATGGGAGGCAACCCCCAGAGAATTATACAGATTCATGGGAAGAAAGGGAACTTAGAGATACAGAGTAGAGATGGGAACATCGAGCAGGGAGCTGAACTCTGTCCCTTAGCTCTCAGCTCTTGGAGGTTGCGAAGCTAGTGTCCTTGGAGGTTTTGGGGCTTCGCTGGGCAAAGCTGTGCCTGGCAGGGCCTGGTGCTGGTGTCTGCAGGGCTCAGAGAGTTCCAGCGATCCCTTCCAGCCAGTGCTTCCCATTGTGGGTTGGTTACCTTACCTACTCAGGATGTGAAAACTTTGGGGAGAGATGGCTTCTTATCGCATATTGGCTGTAGATCACTTTTATTGCTCAGAATTATTGAATAATATGGCTATTACAGTCCTGTTTTCTTACTGAAACAGGTATCACTGTGCACATTGTCTTTCTCAGGTGTACTTTGTGGGTTTTTTACATTTTCTTCTTCTAAACCCTGAGCATCAAATGTAGGTCTTAAACCCCAGCCTTCTTTCCAGGCTTGCAGTAAAATTCCCACAGTCCTAAAAGTAAAATAGCATCTTACTCCCATGGTTATTGGTGAAATGAGTATGAGTTGTCAAAGAAAACAGCCACTCTTCGTTGAATGCTTCAGTAACTCAGTAATGCTGGGGTGCAGTTACCAAGGACATAACAGTCTGTGCATCTTGCAGCGACCAGCTGAATTTGAGTAACTTTACCATATAGCAATTTTTGTCTCCAAACCAGTAATAAAAGAAAGCAGTACAAGTCAGCAAACATCTGGATGTGGGGAAAGCCTTTGATTAATGAGGATGATGCCATTATGCCTCTCTCTGAGCCACTGCCAGCCATATTACTGCGGTTATTTTTCAAGGACAAACCCATAATGTGCCAAATGAGATTGGAGGCCTTTACTTCGTGATAAACAGCCCTCAATTAAACTGTTCAGCCCGGGATTTGGGTAGCTATACGTAACTGTTGATAATTGATTTGTTTTCCGATAATGCTTGGCATTGCTGAGCAGAACGTGAGGGAGAGATGTTGCTCTGTGTCTCTGTTTCATTTGGGGTTTTGGTTTAACATTACCCTGTTGTTATCTGCACGAACATCTGCTCAAGTTCTGGAGACTTGATTTAATAATAGCTCTAATTCCTGATTACTACTGAGACCCTCGGTAATGTAAACAGCCCCCATCTGTCTACATGCCCTGATGTCCGCCGGCGCCACGACGGGGCAGGACCCTCCTCTCTGTGGGAAGGATCCTAAACTTCTCCTGGTGAGCTCTAGACCATTCCTGGTGCAGTCCACCTCCACTCAGGATGAATTTAGGTGCTCTTTGTGGGCTTACACCATGCAGGCTTTTGGAGGTGAGCAGGATCATGTTGTCCTGCTATGCTGGTGTGGGACATCTTGGTCGTTTCTGCTAAAAAATAACATAAATTGGCCTACTCATCATTCTCCCTCAAGTGGTTCCTCTTTTATGGGTCCATGTAGTAGTGGGAGAAGGGAGGGTGAGGGTGCTGGAGGAGACACTCTTAAGTGGGTCTGCAGTGGGAGAGGAGCAGTTTATCTTTTGCTGTTGTTTATTTGCCTTTGATTTTGCTTGTTCCTCACTTGGCCCAGTTGTCTTCCTCATTCTTCTTAATCTTGAGTTTTCCAATTACACTTACTTGGTGCATCCACACAGCGCCGCAGTGGTGTAGGGTCTGTGCTTTACCTCTTGCGTTGTGTTTGTTTTCTGTTGCGTTTATGCATCTGCTTGTGTGTAGCCCAGATTCTTCTTGGGAAGGCAAACCCGTTCCCACTGGAGCTGAAATGCTTCTGCTCTGGTTTTAAATAAATGGAAAACATGTTCATTAGGTTCCTGTGATTGATTACTCAGGCAAGGATCTGAAAACAGTTTGAGGATCTCTTTGCTCACACTGGTAAATACGTTTTGGTTGGGACTTAGTGGTCCTCCTTTGTCTTAAAAGTTGGATTTGTATACCCTGCTCTATGTATTTTTCTCCCATGTTCACATGAAATGTGTCTTTTGCTGATTGTGGGACAAAGGCATGTGGTCTTTCTCTGTGTGTGAAGATCTCTGTTCTGTCTTGCTGTAAGGAGGGGAAGGGAGCAAGTTGGTAGTTCTGAATGTTGTTTTAGTGGCTTGACTACAATGGTGGGTGATCTGAGTTGGAAGAACACCTCTTCTGTGCTGGGAGTACATCTTTCTCAGCACCGCATTAAGACAGTGGTCTTAAGATAGATGGGTAAAATGTAATAAGCTTCTTGTGTTTGCAGATATCTCTCTGAAGTCTTTTGCAACAAATACCCTTATTTTTTGTTTTTTTTTTAATAATGTTCTATGTTTCGTTTCACCTTCCCAAGAAAAGAGCATTTTCTTTCCCTCTGCTTAAAAACATTGTCTACTGTGGGAACCTCTCCTAACAAGACACCAGGTACTAGTTTTGTAGGTAGAGTTTGTGCAAGAAACGTGGGGAGGAGGTAGAAATGTCATTAAATGAGACTGCATGTATTTTTTTGTGGGGGAGGAAACCTCAAACCTTTGATTATGGTTTCAGATACACCCTGATTTTCAGGGACTCGTAACTTTTCCATTTGCAATCGCCATCTGCTGAGATCTGGGAGGCAAGTGGTCAGCACAGATGTGGGATTTGTCTTAACAGAAAATTCTGTACATCACTTGAAGCAGCTTTTGAGTTGCATCATATAAAAATATCTAGGTAATCACTTTCAGCTGTTTTCCTGACTTGGTATTTCTGGGGTGGGAATGTATGTGAAATCTTTGGCTCATGGAGATGTAGATTTGAAAAATATGGTCTTTTCATGACATAAGGCTATTGAGTAAGAAGCGAGGCATTAGCAGCACCAACTGATTCTTTGTTTGCTTTGAAACTCGCTGGTTCTGAAACATAAGAGTGGGAGATGCATGAAAGGAGCAGAGGGAAGCCCGTGTGCTGTTTTTCATTGTGGCATCTTAATCCAGATGTTGAAATGAAAACGTTCATTTTAAAAATGCATGCTTGACAATTTCATTTGTTACTCTCAGGTTGCAGAACTAAGCAAGCAACTTTACTTTTCAAAGTAATCAGTGCACAGCTCCTCTCCCAAAATGCATTCTTTTAGGAGCTGAACACGTAACAGCTTTACAAAAGAAAGTGCAAAACAATGGAGTGTATTTCTGTGTCATTTTGGAGAAGTACAGCAGTGAACTATGACTGAGGAATAAGCTATTCAGTATTTCCACATTGTGCGGATGACAGTGAAGCCAAAACATTGTCTAATTCTTGTTGTTGATGCCACTTTTCCCAGTTATTTCTAAGTATGTTTTATACAGCTTTGCAGTGATCTTCTTTACATTCAGCAGTCGTCTATGCCAAGACCCTAATCCTTGTAAGCATACACTGCTATCAGTAGATGGCAAGTCTGGGGGCTGTGTCCTAGGCCTCCAATAGTTGCAAAAACATCTCTGGCGCCTTTGGAGGTTGGATTTCCCTGTATATCCAAACCTGCCCAAGCAGTGCCCCTAGGGGAGAATTAGTATTTTAAATGTCTTGCTGATGTCTTATCTGCTGTGTTGCTTATAGCATCCTTCAGTTGGGAATTACCCATGTTTGAGGGCCTGCTCTGAAAGTCTTTGGATACTTTTCCCTTATCAAATCCTCCTGACTCTGCAGTGGGAGCTTTGGCTGGTCATGCACAGTTGGGTCTTAGAGTGGGCTCTGCAAGTCCTGCTCCAAAAACTGACATCAGGTTTGCATTGCCTTTGGATGGTGGCTTCTTCAAGCGGTTTGATAACATTTTAGTTTGAAATGCAGTAGGCTGTCTCCTTGTTTAACACTCAGAACAAACCTGTGTACCAGTGCTTATAGTTATTCCTTAGTACTGAGAAAGGTTGTGTGAAATCCATTGCGAGTTCATTGTTGGAAGGTCTGGGTTTTGAGAAAGTGCAGGGCATTTTGAAGCTGGAGTTTTTTGATCCTTTCTCATGGACATACTCTTAATGTTTCAAAGCAGCGTATGGCAGGGTTAGTTCATGCGGCTGGGGTAGGGTTTCACTTCTGAATTGCATCTGGGTAGAGCTCTCTGTTTTGCATTCCTGTTTTTTTCAGCAGCGCTCGCAGCATGGAAGTTGGGGTATGGTTTTAATCTAAGTCAAGTCAGAAGATATTGCACTTCTTGGTGATTAGACCAAGGGGATTCTCGCCCCAGCCCCATGCACCCTCCTCCCCAACAAGCCAGATTCAACGTAGCAATTGTCTGCTCCTTATTGCTGGGATTTTGATGTGAAGTGTAGGGATATAGGGAAACTGAGGGCGTATGGGAGGCTGTGACACAGTGGGCTGAACTCTTGAGTTCAGGAAAACAAGTTTGAGCAGCGTTTGCCTGAGCATTTGCTTGGTGAGAAGCTTGTTGGTGCGCGCGGATTGCTTCCTCCTCCTTCCCCTCCCCGGTTTTTATCAGGGAAACAAGTTCCAAGCAAAATATTCCAAAGTGATATTTAATTACTCTTTAAAATGCAACTATTTGTCTTATCAGCCGTGTGGATTTCTGTTTGCTGCTTTGATTTGACAGTTAGTAGTTTGTCATTTTTAAAAAGCTTGCACACCCCAGGAATCTGTGATTTTTATGCTTTTGAAAGTAGAGATGTTGAATTAACTGCAGCTTTGAACTATTCACGGGTAATTTCAGAGCCCCCCCGCTTTCAGCAGGTAACAACCTGACTCCTGAGCTTTCAGGCTGGATTGAATACTGAGTAGTCACGACTTTATAGCTGCGTGCATTCTCTAAACTGGTTCCATGGCACATCACAGCGTAATGCACGATAGATTTGAAACATTTTTCTAGACAGATCACTTTGTGTTCATGCCATCTCCAGATAATAACAATTAGGGAAGGGGGGAGTAACGCCAGCATGGGCAGGGTGCTTGGATTCATTATGACTTGGGCTTTGTGCACATTAATTCCACTCCATTCCCATCTGGGGCTCAGCTGGAGAGTGGGTTTTTCTCCCACACTGTCTTGAGCTACCTCTGCAGGGCAGCTTCCTCCATGTTGGCTGAAGCTGCTGCTTCTCTATAGGCAAGAAACACAATTAGAGTTAAATCTGTAGGTCTTAAGGTACAGACATGGCCAGTGGAGAAACTGGGATCAGGATGAGTCGACGAATAAGTAACTATACATATTAAATTCTGTTGTGGGATAGTGAATTACACAAGTATTCCAGATGACAAAATGAGCATCTTGTATGATAGCTGATCACATTTTCATCATTTCAGTTTTCCAAAGAAAATGTAGTGTCTTATGATTTGGCTTAGAGTGTGCAGTTAATGGAAGGGTGGAACTAAAAAGATGCAGGAATGGTTTCTGCATACTCTCACGTCTGTCTTTCAACACTGTGAACAATTGCAACCAACAATTAATATGTAAAGAATTTGTGGTCTTTATTTAGTGTGAGTGACTGACTGCTTCAGTTGCGTCAGGACTTCAGCAATCTGATCAAGGGCCTGCTTGGATCTCACTCAGCAAGCCCCTCTGGCCTCAGAACAAAGCAATGGGAGCCCATGCTGAGGCACGGAGGAGTGCAGGGGCGCTGGCTCCCTGCCCAAGCAGGAGGTGCACAGAGCCTAAACACCAGGGAGAATCTGGTTCATAAAGGATGCACTTAAAATCACAGGTGCCATCGCAACTGCAGAGACCAGGAAAAGGGAGAGCATCTTCAGTGGGGTCACAGGGAAGCAAACCTAGAGCAGAGCAAACCTGGAAGGTGTGTAATGAGGAAAGTAGTGAGGCTACCTGGTGCTGCCTGGGGGCAAGGCTTGACAGCTCTCCGGGCTGTTGTGTGTGTTTTGCACCCATGAAGGTCTGCAGCAGTTGAAGCTGTCCTGGCCAGCCAAGGGGAGAAACTCCAGGGTCCTCCGGTGACATTCTGCCTGTCTTTGCAGCTGTGGCTAAATCCAGCCTGATTTTAAAATGCTTTAATGGAGAAAAGGTGCAAAGGTCCCTATTTAAAATGAATTTGCCAAGAGTTACCAGATTTTCATTGCATGTCTGAGGCGTAAAAAACAGCTGGTGGCATCCTCAGACGCGAGTGGGTGCTTGGTGAGGCTCCCCCCTGGAAAGGGATGGCAGCCAGTGCCAGGGTTCGGATCCTGCCAGGAGGGATCTCTGTGAAGCTGGGCTTTGACAGCTGAGAAGAGAGCACTGTTTTATGTTTCAGTGCAAGGATTTAAGAATCTGGGTGAGAATTAGGTAATGTTTGCAGAAGAGAGTAGAAAGCAACCGAAATGAATTGCAACTGCGTGAGCGAGCCGGAGAGAGCAATTCTAGTTCTCCCTTGTTCCCAAGAGATTCCCACCGGAGAGATGAAGTCATAGCCATTACTTCATTAGTGTTAACTCAGGATGCTGACAAATGAGCCCTCTTGATTTGTGCCGGGCCGGTTGAGAACACTGCATGGGCTCTTGCCCCGTGCCTCAGCATTGCTGCCCATGCCCCGATGCTGGCAGAAGCACGCGCCAGCTCCCTGCTCAGTGTTTCCTTTTGAACTGCCACCTCTTCGTCCCACATGCCAGCTCTGAGTTGGCTTCCACTAATCCTGCCGTGCAAAAAGCAGACGCTGAGGGGTAGGCAAGCGTGAGCAGCAGCCTTGGACTTGCCAGAACCACTCCATCAACACCCAAGCCTGTGCCCAGTGTGGGGGAGCGTTAATGGTACCCAGCGGTCCGAGCCCCACTTCCAGAGCAAACACACGGGGGTAGGATCTCACCCTCACAACTCCCAGCATTGCCATGGGAGTCCTTTTGGAACTAGTGTGAAATTTATTGTAATATGTGCTGAGGATCTTACGGCGGATCTGAGCTGCTAAATCCTCTAAACCTGAGCCTGCGACTTCATTGACAGGGCCTCTCACTTTGCTCTGCTCCAAGCTTATGGTTTCACTGCTCCAATATTTTTCCATACATGGAAGCATTCCTGCCCCAGCCTGGGCTAATCCTGACATGCCACTGCATCTGGATGTTAGCTCATTTCTCGCAGCTGACACTATGCAAAGGCAGATGTCTGAGCTTACTTTTGTTTAAATAGATTTAATTCAACCAGCAAAAGTCTCACCCCATAGGTAAGTGGGAGGAAATAAAAAGTGGTTTTCCATTTTTTTGGCCCAGGGCTGTTAGGGAGGGATGAATTGGTAATGCTGTCCTTTGGAAATGTATAGTATTTAAACTGCAGAGGGGTAGCAACCTATGGGTTTGTGTCTCAGGCACAAGCTGGACCCGTCTCCTTGCTGTGGCTTGGTCAGTGGAGGTGGGTCCCCGCTTCCTCATCCTGTTGGAGTGCACTTTTGGTCTCTCCCCTCTGCTCTGACAGCTCTTCAAAGGCTCCACACTGTTTAGGGCTTATTTAGTGGCTGGGTGAGGCTGGGACTGCTGTGCTGCTGCAACTGAGCCCAGTGCCTTGGTCATACAGGAGAAAGAGATGCTTGTGCTGGTGAGCTGCTGTTTGAGCTGGGGCCTGTTTATAATCCTTCCCTCACTGGGGCAGGTCATAAGTTTCAATTAAATGTCTGTAAGGTTCTCTGCAATCCTCTGCTGAAAGGCCCTGTGTAAAGACAATGCCTTTGAATAAAAGCTAGAGACCTTTCCTACCCGCTGGGAATGAGTTGGAGCTGAAACAGTGAGACCCAAGCAGTTGAATCTGAACAGATGTCGGTTCTCCCCCATTTTGATAGTTCAAAAGGATTATTCTGCCTCTACCCCAAAAAGGAGAAACAGTGATTTTTTTACTAGTGTTGCCAGGGATCTCAGCTCCATCCCCTCCTGTTCACTGCTAGTTAAAAGGTTGCACGCTGGGTTGGAGGTGTGCATAGAGAGTTTTGGTTGTGGGCTGTGCTGATGTGTTTGCAGTTCAGCATCTATTTGCCCCTCGCTGAGAGTCGTGGCCACACCATGAGTCTCAGTTTGTCCTCTCTTGGCTTGGCTGCTGCTCTGTGATGTGCGGGAATAAGACAACTTGAAGTGAGCCGAGAGAAAGACAGCAAGGGTAAAACAGGTTTCAAATGAACCAAGCTGTGTGGGAAGGAGACAATGTCCAGGTTTGCTGTTGGAGCTGTGGAGCAGATGAAACCTTCTTTGTGTGACTGTTCCAGCCTCTGAGAACCAACTGAGTCCAAGAGCTGTTGGGGCCCATGGTGTCCCCAGTCCCTCTGCTTACCCCTCCAAATCCAGCCTGTGGTCTGGGCGACAGCAGAGCTATGCTCCTTGTGCACATACTTGTTTCTGATGGGATTTCAGCATCAAACAGGTCACGAGGGGGTTAGAAATGTCCTACCCCCACCCCAGGTTTTTCTGACTGCTGTTCTGTCACTCTCAAAGCAAATCAGGCTACAAGTCCTGCCTTGCAAGTACTGCCTGGGTGTTTAGCTTGCAGGAATGCAGTTCTTTTATCAGCTGATATCTGGTGCTTTAAGAGGGCAGGGAGCTCTGCTTGTTTCCTTCTGAGAGGCTGATGACTCTATAAGCTTATTTTTTAGGGTGCTCCCTTTTTAATTCAGGCTTGTGGTTGTCAGAGGTCTCATTGCTGTTACATTACAGGCTACTTGTAATGAGTTCTTCCCTGTAATGTTTGTGCTCAGGAGCTTTGCAAATAGCTGCATGCATTAGCGAAGTACTGCTGTCTACGTCAGATGGGCAGGGAGCCTGGGACGAGAGAGGTCTGGGGGGTGAGTGAGTGACCAGAGCAGCCACTGCCACCATGATTTCCAGGTCCCAGCATCCCATTTCCCCAGGAGCAGCCAAGTCTCACCAGCCCCACACCACTTGTGAGCTTGTGCTCTGCTTCCCTGCCTGCTGCTGCGCCAGCCGCTGCCCCCCGCTGCTGCCGCCATAGTGCCGCGTGCTTCCAAAATCGGTTTGTTCCAGGGTTAGAAAAGACCCATTTTTGTGTTCTAAGCCTTGGATTTCACAGACATAGAAGGGGAAAGGTCTTAATGCCTGCGGCTTGATCTGCGAGCCTGAAAGCATGGGAAGTTTTTCCTAGGAAGATTTGCTGCCCAGCTTTCTGAATGCAAGCCTGCACAAATGCTGTGTGTTCTATTCCTATAATGGGTTGTAGCAGCTGGATGCCTCCCACCAAGATTACTGATATTTAGGTCTTTGATTTTGGCAGAGGCACACAGCAATAAATTAAATGAGTAGAGGAGTTTCTGAGTGTCGTACAGATGGTGGGAAAGTTGAGGGCAGGGACTACTTAAGTGCTAACGTATGGCACAGCTTTGACTTCCTTCTTTTTTAAAGGAATGGAAAAAGCTATAGCTGCTGTCCCAGCAATTTTGCTTCCCCCTTGTCTTCGAAGACCCACGGGCCACATCTTTTGCAGTGGTTTCTTGATGGTCATCCTGTGCATGCTCCTGCCTGCCAGCACAGTGATGCCCTCATGCCTTTCTATCTAGCCTGATCCTGGCTCACTGTGTGCTTGGATGCTCTCTATCTTTGGTTTTCTGCTGTTTTGGCAAATGCTGGGAAAGTCAATTGTTAAACGAGATTTCTTGAATCTTTCTCAATCTTCTACTATTTTCCTCACTAGGTTTGACCTGGTTTAGGTTTTGTTTAGCTGTGGGGATTGAAGTGGAACGATTTCATTCCTTTATCCACCTCCGTCTGCATTAATTCACTGTGTCTCCCGACAGATGGTTTAATTATTGTGCATGACAGGAACATCCAGGGCCCCACTTAGCAAAAGGTGCTTATCTCTTAGGTGATGCACAAAGTAGATGTCTGTCGCTCTGGTTGCTCCCAGGATGGGTTTTTGCCTAGAGAGGCAGTTTTCAAGCCAGTTAATTGCTGTGTTGTGAAGCAGAAGGGTAGGTGGCTGTCCCTGCCCTTCCCTGTGGGCATGTCCTCACTGGCTATGTGGGACTGGTGGGTCTTGAGATGGAAAGATGGTGACATGGTAGGTTGGGAAGAAACATCTCACAGAGGGGTGGTGAGTGTGGGAAGAGCATGGGGAGGGATGGATGGATGGATGGAGAGGTGTGAGGATCAGGCTGGAGCAGGGAGCAGTGCCTCACCTGGAAAGTCACTTTACTGCAGACAGCCCATCTCTGAATCACAGGAAGGCTCCAGATTTTACTCCATTTTAAGAATGCACCGCCCTATGAGCCCTGCACATTTTATGTTGCTTTTTGGCTCGGTCTGGCCAAGCAGCGGTTCTGTGTTGGGTTGCATCCAGTGTCCTGTTTTTGATGTTTGTCTCTTTGTTTGACTGAGGATTTGCTGAAGTCTTCACAGCTGAAAAAGTGGAGTCTGCCTAAACCCCAATAACTCTCTGGGTTAAGAGGCCACCAAGTTCCAGCTCTGTCTGTGACCATCCCTCTAATTATTAAGATAATACCCCCAGGCAGAGCTTACAGCCCTACCAGTGGCTCTAGGTCTGTTGTCCTCAGCCAGGTTCAGACAACCACATTAGAGAGAGACAGTCTTTACCCTACAGCTGGTTATCTAAGGAAGCGTCCCCCTCATTCCATAAGGAGAGGGTGGGTGCTTGGCATGCATTGACAAGCCAGGCTGGCGGAGATGCCTCCCACCTTGTGGGCACATAAGTGTGGCATCCGGAAGGGGAAGGCAAATGGAGTCCTCCACAGCTGTGCTTCACGTGATGTGATGCGCTTTGTGTGGCCACCTTACCCAGTGTTAAAACATGCTGAGAGCTTGGGGCTGAGCATCCGTATGTCTGGTTATTGGGATGCCCATCACCCTGATGCCAGTCCGCAGAGCTCACGCACCTCCTTTCTGTGTTCATGATGCTGCCTTTTCTTCCCAAGGCTTGAAGCTGGAGGTGTGATTTATATCTGGCATGTAGCTGTGGGAGAATAAGTTGTATACAAGTGGTGGCTGCCATCTCTGGCTGAGTGCATGTCTGGCTGCTTCCTCTTCTCGGGTCCTGAGAGCCGGAGAGGGGATTATCCAGAACAAATCCTGTTACCCAGCTGCTCCCGCAGTGAAGGAGTTGCAGGACAGGAGCGCTCCATGGGACATAAATCACATCGCTGTTCATAGATGACATCACGGGTGGAGATCAGGGATTTTTAGGGTTTCATTGCCAGAAAGTGGCAGTGTTGATTGCCAGGCTTATTAGTGAAGAATTTGAAGTTGTGATTCATCCCTCAATCCACATCTTAAGTATGCAGTGGTAAAGCTAGGAAAATCTGTATGTATAAAGTGTTTCCTCTTAGGGAGCTGAGAAACCCTTAGGTGCCGCAATTACTGTTTTACTTAATTGGGATTGAAATACCAAACTGCTCAGAACGTGCCAGCTCGTGTCTGTTGTGGGGAAAACTCAATTGCTCAATAGAAATGTCTTTTCATCTTGCCACTCTGAAGAGAAAATAAGGTCGAATCTATTGAAAAGAAAAATTCCTGACATGTTCCTTGTCATCTGCTGAAAGGGCTGTCCAGGCCCATGGAGGTGGCTCAGCACGGGTGGTTCTTAGTAGGGAAGTCATTTGTGAGAGGTGGCTCCTGGGAGGGAAAGTGGTTCTTTGCTGATGCTCAGCCTTGTGGTATTTAGTTTGGACTTTAATTTTCTAATTACTCCAGCAATTAGCACAGTTAGTGATTGTGTCTTGCTGTTGCTGCTCTGTGTGAGCTTCTCTCATGGCATTTGCTGGCCCTGAGGATAAACCAGCTGTGTGCAGGAGGTTGTATCTGCGCATGCCGGCTCTGAAGGTGCGTGTATGTGAATCATCATCCATGTGGATGTTTGCTATGAAGCTCTGCAGCTGGTGAGGCAGTGCCTGGCTCTGAGCAGCTTGTGCACAGGATGGTGCTGTGCCTGCTGTTTTCCTCCTCTTGTTAAAGGATTATAATCAGCCTAGCAGTAGTTGAAGACCAGGCAGAGCCCATTGGTGACATGTGGGGTGTTGGCGCAGTGGGCTGATTGCCTTGTGAACCTTGTAAAAAGAAATGAAACTTACTCTGTAGCTGAGCAAATTGGACACTGGGCTACAGAGGAAATCCCCTGCCTTACATGAGCATGGGCAATCCCTTTTCTTGCAATTCTGTTTTGGTTTTCTTCACCATTACTAAAAGCGTTTGCTTCATTCAGAGCTTCAAGCTATATGAACCAGTGTGTACTTCCCATGGAGAGTATACCATGCTGATGCATTGCTGCCAGATACCTGATTTCAAAGTTGAGAATTGGCGTTTAGTCAAGGATTTTTGTTGATGTTTCTTGTTTCTGCACCTACCAACAGAGAAATGGATATCAATGTGAGCAGTGCCTGTTGTTCAGCTAATGGGATGAATGAACAATCTCACTCCAGCTCCCCGTTAAGAGCCACTGAAGAGCACTGCAGGGTTTTTCCCTCCTTGCATAACTAAATGTTACTAAAGAAAATAAGTTTAATCAACCCCAGACCTTTTTGCAGTGATTGCTGCACTCTTCTCCCCCCTGCACTCTCCTTCTCCTCGCAGTGTGCAGAGGCACTGTGCCAGCTCAGCCAGCACTTGCCTGTTGTGTTGGAAGAGCCTTGTTTGCTTGGTGGGGTTCAAAGATTCCGCAGCAGCCGTCCGAGAAGAGCAAATTCCCAGTGGTCTGGCTGCCATCCCTCTGCTCTCCTCCCTGTCGCAGCCTGTCCAAGCCTGATTGCTGCTCAGGTATGAGCTCTGCTCCATTCTGTTTACGCCTCACTTAGCAAAAGAGGTTGGAGCCAAATGATTTTTCTGCAGAGGATATAATTTCATTGGAGAGTAGCTGGAGTTTGTAAAACAATCCATGGGATTAGTGGCACCTTGGCTCCTGCAGGATATCCCCACCCCCTTCTCCAGTCTTATTTCTGTTCTTTGAAAGCTGAAGTTGCCATTGCTGTTGATGCCCTGCCAGGCACTCTAGCAGGGTTACTTTCCCTTGGATGCACTTCAAGAAACCATCTTCCTTTTCTCTACTGTTTGTCATCAAAGGGAGAAGAGCACCTTCCCAACGCTGCCTGGCTCCATCCAGCCCTGGCAAGAGTAGATGGCCTTGGCTCTCTTCAGCCCCACTGTGCTAGAAATGTGACATAGAAAAGATGTTGGTGGCAGGGAAGCTGAAGCATCCATGTCCTTGAGAAAATAGACTTCAGCATTTAAAAACACCCAAATCAAAGTCTGTTTAGGGTACTGGCAGAGGTCTTGGTTAAAGCCCTCTTCGACCAATGCAGTGATCTGAAAGTGAAAGGCTCAGCTGCCTGATGTGCTTTAGGTTCGTACATTTAGGCAGGATTTGCCTTAGTAAAGACTGCTGAAGTCAGAGGTTTTAGCTAAAAAAAAAAAAGGAAATAAAATTATATTGGAGCAAGGACAGCTTCAAAACTGGGGTGGTTTGGGGTCTGCCCAGGCTGGAGCCTGCAGCAGGTCCTGCCTTTGGTGCCTGTTGTGCTCTGCCAGGTACCCTAAGGCAGGATGCAGTTCACAGGGAGGGGAGACAGGAGAGGAGAACCACCCTCCTGCTTCCTGCAGCCATGCCCTCTGCTTGGGCACAGGCTGCTTCCTGTGGCACAGGGGACGTGTTCCAGTTTTATCATATCTTCCTTGCTTTGGGATTCAGGCTAACTTGTAGAATCCTATTGTGTAAACTAATAAAAATAGTTTGTTAGAACTAAAAAAAAAAGTTCAGGAAGGAAAAGCAAGCCCAAGCATAGTTTCTTCTGCTTGTAAAAGGAGCTGGCTACAGCACAGACTGTTTTCTGATTGCTCCTCCACGCATTTCACTGTGGTATCATTAATCTTCATGATATGTATCATCGAAGTAGACCATGTTTAGTGAACTGGTGTGTGTCTGCTTCCTACCTGTTCACCTGATTTACCTGATCTCTCCTCATCCTTGTCATAATGAAACTACTACAGGTTTTCGGGTTGTTGGGGGAAACCCCATTTTCCTAGAGAGAATATAGAGGTTTGCTGCATTTTCAGAGAGAATGTATGAGCTTCACTGACAGGAGAACCGGCTGAGCAAGTTAGTGGTGGATTTGAGATGTTAGCTTTGTGGCTTTTGTCTACCAGAGCCTGAGCAGCATTTGATGTGCAGACATGTTTTCAGACATTTCTCATAGAGAAGGTGTTGGCAGGTCTGTTGTTAACACCCTTGCCTTTAGGCCAAACTATTGAAAATTCAAGTTCAGCTTGAATCTCAGCTCAATGGCTTGGAAGGCTGCAATCTGATGGGCTGAAAAGTCTCGTCCAACTCCAGCCCTTATTAGGAGCTTATTTTGAAGTGCAGCCAAAGCCCAATAAGGGGGAGGGCAAGAAAGGAAAAAAAGGCAGTAAAATGGAACAAGAAATGTGCATCTAATTTACAGTATTCCTCCTCAACCTTAATTCAGCCCCCTGTATGCGTTACAATGCAGTTTCTAATTATGGGATCACATATGGTTTTTTCCATGGCACTTCTGTCCTCAGAGGTTGTGTAGGACCATAGGACCCCTGCCCCGCATGCTGCAGGGTTTGGAGGGAAGGGAGTGAGGCAAGTCATGGAAAAATAGCAGGGGTAAAGTGATGGGTAAGGAGACAGGATTCCTGCTCTGCATCTGCCGCAGGGCTCATGTAAGGCGCCGGATAAATTGCTTTCCATGCAACAATGAGGGACTTGATTTCCTGGGTCCCCAGGCTGAGGGTTGAGTTGCAGTTGAGTGCTCCTGCTGCAGATGATCTCATGGGAAGCTGTATGTCAAACATGTAAAACAGTGCTCAGTGCTGTTTATTTTTTAAAACTGGAGTTGTAGGCTCAGTCTGGGACTGGATGCCCAGAGCTTCTCTGTACCTGTTTTCTTCAGCTATAAACTGGAGGTGCTGTGAACGGAGTTCTCTAGGATTTTATGAAAACAAATTCACTGTTGTTTGAGAAGTATCCTAGTCTGCAGTGGCAAGATGCCTTCAGTTTTGCCTTAGAGCAGCACGTGAGAAGTGTGAACAAAGCAGAGTTCTGTGCATGAACAGCCAGTTGAAAACCAAAACTGAGTAATTCCTCGCTTGTTGAGCATCTTCTATTCTCAGTACTAACTGCGTCAGGGCTATATGCACACGTGATATGTGGCTGTGCTGTAAAGACCTTACGCAAGTGGACCAGATTAAAGCTACAGAGAAGACTTATTTCCAGCACATCCCAGCTTTTCAGGGCTTGGCAACTGTAATATTTTCTTAATGCAGCTCTTCAAATGTAATATGGTATAAATTACAGGACTGGATGAGTAAGGGGTTGTGTGCAGAGGGTACAGGCATTGCTCTCTAGCAAACCTAATGAGGAAAAGGTTGAATGACTCTATCCTGAAGGTGGTAATTAGTTTTTATTTCTGACCTGTAGCAGAAAGTGGGAGCTTTTTGCATCATTCAGGAAGGACCTTGTGTGTAGTTTAGGCTGCTAATGCTAGATGTTTGCTTTTGGCTTATCTTAATGTGGGTTGCGTTTGATCTTTAGGTTGGACCACTGTTGTGTGTTGGAGCCTCACTTGCAAAAAGCTCCTGTGTCCATCAAATAAAGAGGTTGAGGAAGTTATTTTTCCTGTGGTTTTGTGGAACTCTATACGGTTGTCTGTTTCTAAGGAAGATGTGACGCACAATGGCTTTGCAGCTATGCAGCTTGATGGAGAGGCACATAGCTGCAGATGCTGTCACAGGGATGCTCCAGCAAGAGGTTTGCGAAATCAAGAGGCAGCTAGCGTCCCTCTTCCTTCTCTAGAACCCTTTGGACTTTGTTCCAGCTTATCTTTTTCCTCTTAAAACATGGATTAGGAGCTGCAAAGCTCTCTGCAGAAGGAGCAGCACGTTTCATATCAGCCTGGCAAGAAGAGCCCCATCGGCTGTGTTGTTGGAAGGGCTGTGCTCAGCCATGCTCCTCCAGGGCTGTGCAAGGCTCTGAACAGGGCTCGCTTCAGTCAGCAGATGTTGTCAGACATGCACAGGCAAAACCTTGCTCTTATTCACTAATTACAGAAATTCCTGGCAGATGTTCCATGTGAGTCAGCTATAAAAAAATTACTTAGGAGAAAAAGTTGATGTATAAGGCTGACTTTAGCACACAAGAAGAAGGGAAGGCAGGGCTTGCTGTTAATCCAGCATTAGCCCGCCGTGTCCTTGTCTGGAGAGAGTGGTGATGGAAGAAGCAGTGGTGAAAGCCCAGGAGCTCGTCCCACCCTACCCACAGCTCTCTGAAGCTGATGGTTTGGCAGAGGATGGATGGAGACTTACTTCCCTTTGCACTGTCCCAGGAGAGCTGATGCCCAGCCCGGGAGCTGGTGCGGCTCTGGCTAGAGTGGGGACAAGGCAGCCCCTTCCCTGCCACCTCAAGAAACACG
>JANHGB010051080.1:9043-22942 GCA_026283785.1 Coracopsis vasa | reverse complement strand
AAAAAAAAATAATTCTTTTTTTCTCTGAGGCAAAGTAAATCAAATAACTGGTTGTTTTTGAGCTTTTCCTTCTATTATGCCACCTCAAGAAACACGTGCAGACGGTGTTCACAGCACTCTCTCCTAGGGAATCTGCCTCTTTTTTTCCTTTATAAACGTTGGATTTTATTTTATTTTTATAATAAAACCCACATAACTGATTTCCCTTGGAATCTTTTGCAGGCGTCTGCTCTGAGTGTGTTTTGGCCTCGCTGCCCAGTGCTGATTTGGAATCCCAGTCCCAGTGGTGGGAAGTTTTTAGAATTAATGCCAGTTGTATTATGTTTTAGTAGAATCATAGTGTCTGCCTGTGGGTTTTAAACAAGCATCCTTAGCTTTGTGTTTTGCCTGCAAGTAGCCAGTATCCAAAGGGTGTGTAGCCAACAATAGCAATTCAACAAGGATACAGCATTTCTCCTGTGTAGGAAATGACTTTGTATTTCTTTTTGTAACCTGGTGTGCACCTCCCTGGCCCTGCTGCTGTGCTGAGCTGCTCTGCTTTATTGCAGCAGGCAGGATATGTGCCTTTGCTCCCAGGGGAGGTGTGTGGCAGCCCATCAGTGAGTAATTTAAAAGTACACCTGGGGAATGTGAGTAGGAAACAGCCCTGCCTGGTGCCTCTGGGAATGGATGCGTTGACTTTTCAGCTGGGCAAAATGTATTTGCTTGCACTTAGCACACGCTTGTGCTGAATTTTCTGCCTGCTCTGCTTCCCTTTTCACTTTTGTTCCTGGTTCTGTGATGCGGCTCTCAAAGCAGAAGGTAATTTTTCAGGATGTGGCACCATCCTTTTGATCCTGACCTTCCCCTTATTTCCTCACAGGATTTCTTTTCTAATACAACCTCACTGTGCTTCCCCTGCTGCTGTTCTCCCTCTCTGACCTGCCAGTGCAGGTTGCAGGCAGGAAGAGGAGCATCTCTGTGCACTGCTGTGCCGCTGAGGCATGCCTCACGGATGCTGGCATCCTCCCTTCCATGAAACACTGAGCACAGCCTTTCCAAACTGCCCTGTCTTGCCCAGGAGCGGCTGTGATCCAGGATGGATGTTTTCTCAGGAAACACAGCTTTGCTGGGGTGGGCAGGAGGCTGTGGACAGCCCCTCACAGCCACATGCGTGTTACAGTGACTCTGTTGTTAAAGTGCTTCTCAGCATTTCTATTAGAAAACCTAAGTTTCAGCAGCACTGAGCTGTCTGCAGAGCTGCTGCTGTTTGGATTTGTGGGGCTTTTTTTAATATATGGTTCTTCCAGGAGAGGAGCTTTTAAGAGCATGCAAGTCCTTCCTGTCTCCAGTGTGGCAGTGATCACTGTAGCACTCATCAGCTCTGCTTTTAATAGTCCTTTTCCTTTTGGTCTGCAAGTTTTTGTAGTTCATTTCCCTTTGATGGAGGTCACTGTCAGCAAAGTGTGAAGCTGGTCTGGAAGGTAATAGCTGATAGATAATATAATGTATTAATAAAGAAATGAGAAGCAAGCAGAAGACTGGTGGTGGTACTAGTTGGAATATCCAATGAAAGCAGTTGATTTTAGTGTTGAGGAAGGTCAGTATAAACATGGCTTTCACCTGGGGTAGGAGATGGAGGCAGAAATCCTGACAATAGGTTTGTATCTGCATGAAGCTTCAGTAACTGAAAAGCCATCTATATCCTAGAAGAGACTTTTATTTATTCTTCAGAATACAGAGCTTTTAGAGCATATGTTGGCCATGCAAACTCTCAGCTTTGCCATAAATCTGTGTTTTGGCAGCACTTTTCCAAGTGCCGTATTATTGAGATAAGAATAGATAGGGGATTAAAGCAGGATCCTTTGCTATTTATGGACTCCCTTGGGGAATTCATTGTAATGTTTTTGTGAATTGAGTCAAAGGTAACCACAACCCAATGCTTCACATGCTAAATCTTCCCTGTGGCCCTCCTGTAGACCTGCAGAGGGGGGAAAAGGGGATGTAGCAAGATACTTCAGCTTGCAGATCTGAAATAGTGCTGTTGAGGCTTTAATGATTTGCCACCTGTTGATTTCCCAGGATTCAGAACAGAATGTGGGACTCGTTCAAGTGCAGACTTGGAAAGTATTAATTATTTTGTGCTATCTGTAGAAGCATCTTTCTGAAGAAGTTGCTAAGTCTTTCCCTCCTGCTTCGTAAGTGTCTTCACAAACTCAGGTCCCATGTATCTGGATGTCCCTGTTGGCACAAGAGCAGAGGTACAGGCTGGGTGCCAGCGTGCCAGACGGAGCTTGGAAGTGTTCAGTGGAGCTGCTGGCTCAGATTGTCCGGATGCCCTTCAGCAAACTGAGCAGCAAGAACTTACCCGAGGAGGGCTTTTCCTTTCCTTTTTAGACTTTAAAAATCAGCTGACTCCGGTTTGGTTTCTACAGGCATGGGAATTTCCTGGGTTTGGAATTTCCAGCTGCATGGCCCCTGGGGTGTGTGTCTACAAGGAGGACAAGGTATGCTCCTTGCCTGCTACGTGGTGGGGGAGAACAATGCAAAGACTGTGAAACACTGATTTCTCTTACAAAGTTCTTGCTTTTTGTTCAGAAGCAGAAGGTTTGTTCTTGGAGCAGGAGGAGCTTCCTGCGTCTCCTTTGTGCAGGGCTTAACACATCCCATGTGCTCCCTGAGGAACAGCAAAAATCAGGAGCAAGCGCATGGTCAGTGCCTTCTTTCTCCTTTACATACCTGTTTGATTGGGTAATACGTGTGGCCTTTCCTTTTTGTTTACCTTAAGCTTTGTTATGACAAAGAAGATGGATTTTTCCTGGCTCTTGCATCCACAGTATGTAAACCAACACAATGCAGCGTGTGAACTCTGCCGCGACCTGGGAACTCGGGTTGTTCTTTGATGTGCCCCGTTGACGTCAAATCGTTGCTTGGTGCCTGTGTTGTACCTCTGTGATTGCGAAGAACATCTCTTCTCATGCTTGTAGCTACTTGCACTGGTCACCAACACATAGGTGCTTGTTTCAGATTGCTTTTTCTGGAAATACAGGTATTTGAGAGAAGAGATACCTTTGGGGGATCTCAATCTCCACCTCTGGACCTGATTAATTCTTGGAAATGATGAGGAGGGAGTCTGCCTGCATCTTCAGATGGTTTTGCTCTCCTGTTTTAATACAAATTGCCCCCTAATCTTGGGATGATTTTTGTACAGACTCTTCTTTGAGTCCTGTGTTTCTGAGCCTTTATTTCCCACCTAGGGAATTGAGTTTTGGATTTTTGTTGGGTTTTTTTTCCCTGTGCATCCTAATTCCTGGGTGTTTTCTGTAATTTAACTGTGCTAGCTTGTCAGCAGAGACCTGGAATAAAAGGCTTTGTAGTGTGCTGCTTAGCTGGCTATATAAACATGAAAGTACCAGGTTTTTAACTAGCCTGCTCACATGGCTTTCCTCTGCAAAGCTTTAGCCAAAACACTCTGCTAGATAAAAGGGATGCTGAGAAAGTCCAGGTCAGGCGGAGATTGTCTGAGAAGGGGTATAACGTTGATCTTTGCTTTAGTTTTATTTCCTGTAACTTCTCAGGAAGAGCAGGGAATGAGGATAAATTAATTGTTTTCATCTCTTGGTGGTCAAAGATGGAGATGAATGATGCAGTGGGATGCCTGGAAGAAGCTGTTAAATAGGAGCCCACATGTCCCCCCTCTCCTGAATCTTGGATGAAGTTGGCTTCATGCTTCCTGCTTCCTATGTGCCCTTTCCCAAATTCCTCCTCAAATATCTGAGCTGGTGAGTGATTGCCTTGAGTTTTTTGAGCTCTTTGAACTAGAGCTCAATGAGGTAGGCCCTGAGGATGAGGCCTCTCATCAGTCACTTGCTCTTCACCTCTGAGGAAAAGGGTTTGCATCAAGTGTGGCATTAAATGCACAGGGTTTGGTGCCCCTCAGGTCACATCCCTCTGCTACCACTGGATGTTTGCTGTAGCTGACACAGATCTGAAATCCATCAGTTTTAGATCCAAGCATCATCCAATAGAGCTTAAGAGTAAAGAAAGGATGAAGGAGGCTTTGGGTAAGAAGCGGTATGGTGTTTGGGTTCAGCCTTTGGGATTTCAGGGGCTTCATTTGTCATTCTTTGTGCAAGTTTTCACTGAGCTATCTCATCTGCATCCCAGATTCAAATCTGCAGGGAGAAGTTTCCAGGAAACTTTGGACAATACTAATCCCATTATGGAAGGGCGCAGGAGGGGTGTATTGCTGGGAAGTGGGATTTTTGGGCTGGTGTCTGTGGGAGTAAAGGCACTGCACTCGTGTGGAGTGTGCGTGTGTACTGCAGCATGACCATGCTTTAGGTATTTAGGGAATTAAGTGGAGTTGGTTCATCACCAGAAGTGCCTGCAGGATTGAAAATGCAAGACCCTTGAATAAGGGAAGTGGTTGTGTTGAATCCCCAATATTTTGCCCTGTTCATAAGAAAAAAGCCCTTTCTGAGGTAGGGCAGAAGCTGTTGCCTTTTGGCACCCGTGTGCAATGTAATTAGGACTTCACATTGTATGGCAGAGATGAAGCTGCTGTGCTGGGACAGAGAAGGAGTGGGGCTGGCTCTGCTCTGCCCCACAGCAGCTTCTGACCCTCCCCTGAATCAGCCCTGCCTTGGGAAGTCCTCCTTCTCCTGCCAGCCTCTCATGGATGACTGAGAGGCTCCTGGCACCTTGCACAGTGCTCTCTTAATGTTATCATTTTGCTAATGAGCATTTGAAGATGCTGCCTGGATCCCGGTGCAGGCAGGGATGGCTGCTCCCTCATGTTCTGCTTTGAACATTCAGGCTCCGATGGGAATGGAGGGTATGAGAAATGCTCAGCTTTGTATTCAATGAATGGGGCTCCCTAGGGAGCTGCAATAGCTGGAGTTGAGCTCTGAAGCACCAAGAAAATTCCCTACAGAAACACATCACTGTTATTTGTTGCTGCTGCTGAAATAGCCCCTGGATGGCATCCTTCATAGTGTCATGAAGCTTGAAAAGGCCTTTTTACTCTCTTGGCTCTTAACCCTGAGCTAGAAGTTTCGGATGGGGAAGGAGATGGTGGGCGCATGCAGGTTGGGTAGGGTGCTGGGCAATGGCTCTCCGGTGCATGGAGAGGCAGCTGCCTTCCTGCCTTTCCTGCCCTTCGATGTGCTGTGGGGTGTGTATTGAGCATCTGCCCTTTAAGAGAAACCAGTTTTGAGTTATAAAGTTGAAAAAAGAGGGAGTAATTTTGCTTAATCATTTTCACACAGATCCCACAGGCGTTCTGCAAGAGCGAGCGGCATCTGGTTCAAGGGCAGCCTTGGCTGCTTTGAGCTCTCCTGCAGCTTCTGCAGTGTCTGTGAGGGACGGATGTTCCAGATGCTGTTCCCAGCAATCGGATCAATGACATGCTTATTCAGACTTTTCATTTTGTAAGGACAAAAAGAAGTAGATCATACTTTTGAGATCATTTGAAGTATTGAGGATCTGTGAGCCTTGATTTTTCTTTTTTCCCCTAGAATAAGGCACTACAAATCATTTCCCTATTTATGAACACCACTCAGAAAGCAGAAAGGAGCTTCCTTGGTGCCTCGGTATTCACCCATTCCCTCCCTCCCGCTTCTACTATCTGCAAGAAATACAGGATTTTTCTATTCCAAACAGTAAGCATTCATTTTGAGAAGAAAGAACTTAAATGCAGTAACGCCCCTGTGCTCTGCCAGCTGCACAGGCTGTCCTGGTGTACGTTTGCTGGGCGTCTCCGAACTTGTTTGTGTATGTGGAAGAGTTACTGAGCGACAGGGAAAGTGCTGGAAAGACTTGGGGATTGGATGAAAATGCAAGGCTGCTGCCTGGTCACTTCTCAACTGCCAGCACCCATTGAGGTGAATGTGAAAATGGTCACTGTGAGTTTGCTGCTGTGGTTTGCCACACCCAGGCTTGTTATTTACATGTTCCCATCTATAGGGGTGTCAATGCTGCCCACCTCATGGTGGCTGGTTTGGTGTTTTGGAGGTGGAGAGGCGCTGGGAGAGACTGAGTTGCTTGCCAAAGACCCTGGATTTGGCAGGACCTCTCCCTTTGTCACCGCAGCACATCCCATAGGAATGAGAGTCTTTAACCACTGCACCAGCTCTCTTATTTGCTGCCCAGGTTGATGAGCTTTAATTACCATGATCACAACTGCTGTGTTTTCCTTGGGATGCTGTGGCTATGTTTGGCTCCTGGCATACCCTTCGGCTGTCCTGGAATGAGAGTTTCTGATGGGGATCCATAAAAGCTACTTGCCAACAGAAGCAGCAACATCTTGTCCATCTCAAGAAGAGCTTGTTTGGTTGCAGGAGTGCTCCCCAAAGCCCACATTTGGCTTTTGGCAGGGTGAACATGCAGTGTCCAAGCAGACCTGTGGTCTTGGCCGAGGTAGATGTCGCAGGTTAATTTTTGCCCTTTTTGGGGTTTGCACGCTGCATGAGATACAGAGGAAAAACCTTCATAAAGGAGACTGGAATTAAGCTGCAGGTTTTGTTCTCATTAGTGTAAAATCGTGAAATCTGGTGCTTCTGATGGCTGTGAGGGGAGAAGGAGAATTAACTCCTGGAGAAAGTAACCGAAGGATACTTAACAGGCACATTGTTCGCATAGTTTCTTTATAATTTGCATGACTATAGTGAAAGGTCATCGGAGCTGCAGTCTCCTCCTCAGATCCCTGCCTGCCGGTGGCTGATTGCAAGAGCCTGTTGCTAAGTGTTCCTGGAAACGGAATAAAGATGAAGCAAGATAATTGAACAAGAAGGAGGGGAATGGGGGGGGAAGCTTGGAGCTCGCAGCCCGAACCACAGGGCTGCCAAATGAGATGAGTGTGTTGGAGTTTGACTCGGTGGCTCCGTTTAATCAGTTCTGACCCAGGGTGGGGGACGGGTGACTGAGCCTGTAACTTTGTGGCAGATCCTTGGAAAAAACCACTTGGACACAAGCAGATGATTTACTTGTGTTTCCCATGGCTTGTCCACCTCCCAACACTGTGCTTCCTAGCACTGAGGCTGGAGCGGGGATGGGAAGGCACAGGGTGTTCCCACGGTGCTTTGTGCTCTTTTCCTGGATAAAATCTCTGTTCCTGCAGTGTGCGTTTTGGTAGCCTGGGATCTACTCCTGCACTGTCAGTAACTGCAGACGGCAACAGGATAAAACTAGGACACAAACAAATCCAGATCTCGACAAAGGCAGAAGGCCTTCAACTCAGATGACTTGAAGGGGATTTTCTGCTCTTCTCAGCTCAGGCTTCTCAGGAAACAACTGATGGTTGGTTTGTGTATTGCAGGATCAAATAAACCCCTGATCCAGCTCCTTTTTATCACTAAAAGGACAAGGAAGCAGAGCCTCCTTCTTAACTTTGGTCTTTCTTTAGTTGAAGCTCTTGTAAGGACACCAGACTTTCTCCATCTCCATGGATCGATTTCCTGGAAACAGTTTTAATAACTGTTTCTGTAGTGCTTTTTAGCATCCCAGAGCGTTTTTACTAACTCTGAATTTAGTAACAGCTGAAATACAGCCACATCTGAGGAAAGTCCCTGCCAGTGCACAGCAGTCTTCAGTGTTTTATAGAACACATGGTCGGCTCTTCCTTTTGCACAGAATCTCCCTTATTCTCACCATAAAGAGTCAGCCAAAAATCACCCCAAATCAGCCCTCTGTGTTACCTCCTGGCTCACCACTGACTTGAAGCCTTGACAACAGAGTGGGCTCTGGGCATCCTTGGCTCACTGAAGCCTGCAATCCCTGAGCCTCCCCCTCCAGCTGGGGCTGGCTGTCAGCAGAGGGAATTAATACTCTGCATCTTATCTGACATTTTGAACGCTCCCATGGGATTCGTGTTGTCATCAGTTCCTGGCAGCAGCCTCTTGTTTCGCTGTGGCTGCAGGAGGGATGCCATGCCTGAGCCTTGCTCACACCAGGGATTGGTCCTGTCTTCCCAGTGCCATATTTCATCTGTGTGCTGACTCACGGGCTCTCACCCCTTTGAGAAACTATATATTTGGTGACTTCCGTCAGTCAAGTCAGCGTGGAGCTGGAGCTTTTGACCTTGCTGCTGATTTATCACTGTCCCTGTTGGTGTTTTTAATTGGTTCTGGAGTCACGAGACACACCGCTCAAGCCTTAAAATAGGGAAGAGGGACCCCAGCCTGGTGCCTCAGTCCTGCCCTGTCGGGGCTCTGGAGCCAGGGGCCTCTTGTGTCTTGGTGCTGGGTTTCAGGGGATGGATTGGGTTCCCTCGCCTGCCCTGCACCTGGCCCACCATGTGTGTGCTGTAAACCCTACATCCCCTCAGCCCTGCTGCCTGACCAGGCTTACCCAGCCCTGGTTATCCCTCCCCTCCCTCCTCAGATGAATTGCACTCACAGCGGTGTTTTCACATTTAGAGGTTGGTGGCTCAGTGTCAGGTGGGTTTATACTTCCAGCCCTTGTAGCCTTTGGGCCAAGGGGCTGTGTTGGTTTGGGGAGCAGGAGGAAGAGGATAAATGCTCTTCAGGAGAATGTTTTCCAGGAGCCTGACCCGTTACATCTGTCTTTCCTGTGTCATAAGTCAGGTTGATGGTCTTCCCTGCAGGGCACCCAGTGTTGCTGGCTCCAGCTGCTGCATCTCCAGGTCTCAGCTGTGATAGTGAGGTGTGTGAAGAGGACACGGAGGCCCTGAAAGCACATCATCATTAATCAGTGGTTTAGCCCAGAATAGTTTCAGTGGTGGGATGTTTACACAGGATGGACTTTATGACTCCTAGGTAAGTCCCTGTGAGCACTGAGGCTGTGGTGGGTCAGTGCAGGCTGTGGAGCCCCATTGCACCCCAGGAGCCAAGGAGGAGCTGAGTGCTGTCACTGGCAGGGATTGCTCTTCCCAGCTGGAGCTTGAGAACACCTGGATCTGGTTAGTTCCCAGTGTATTCTGACCCAAGTGCAGTTACAGAGTGAATCCCTTGAGCTGTGCTGCCCTTCCGAGCTGTGAGCAGAGCCTGTTGCCTATGTTGCATGGAAAGCCCAGAGCTGCCCCGGCAGCGTGGGCTGCGAGCAGGCACTGGGGCTGTGGTTATGGCCTTTTTAGCTCTGCAGCTGTGTAACCTTTGCGTGAAAATCCTCCTTGGGTTGCAAACCAGGAGTGCTGCCAGACTGAGATTCAATACTGTCAGCTCCGAGATGCTGAGCTGGATGCGGCTGTAGGGAGGACCAGAGCAGCCAGTCCACCCTCTCCTGAGATCAGCGGGAGGAAGATAGTTGCTTTTAAATAGTCTGAGTATTTGCAGTGATGCAAGTGCTGTGTTGAGGGGAGGTCGTTGTAATGAAGTGTCTGCAGTGAGGCTATGGATGATTTGTTGCTTTTCAGATGCTGCATATTGAGGTTTCCTATCCAGTGGGTGCATCAGCAGCAGTGGGCACAAGCACATGTCTTGGTAGTTTTACAAGGGTCTCCCAGGTTCCTGGTCTGGGGATGTCCTGGTGCTGGTGCGTGCCAGAGAGGTCACTGCTTTTGAGGCATCCTGAAACCCTCATCCCCCTGGATGCGTTACAATGCTAACAAATACTCTATTGTTTTCCAGCATTTTGTTGGTCTGATTGTGTAAGGTTCCCTTTTGGATTAACCGCTGAAAACAAAACAGAAACCACACTAATACCTCATTGTATGCATTAAACAAGAAAAATAATCCATGTTTCCCTGCAGATTTCAAAGGCTTTTGTGTTTGGTGGGAACTCTATCTAAAATCAGACCTTTTCAGAAGTGTTTGTTTCTTAATGATCCCAGATTGCGAGGCGGTTGACCTCGAGATTACTACCAGGGCTTGAATGCAGCTGCCTTCAAGTGAACGGTAGCAGCAAAAGCAAAGGCAGTGGGTAGGAAACCCAGGCTGTGATGTGCGAGCGTTCTGGCAGCCGTCCTGCTTCCAGTGACAGATGAGACCTGGGACCAAGAGAGCCCCTGAACTTTGATTCAACGTCCCAGACTGCCACCCCACCCCTCACCTTTCCTATAAACAGATGGAAAAATATCCCTTCCCCATAGAGAGAGGCAAACTATTATTTTTTCTCATTACCTTTGTGTTTACATTGCTATTTCTTGCTCAGTGCTAGTCATCTGGGGGCATAATTTATAGGGGCCGTGTATGTATGATACACTTCTACATATGTCTTACATTTTTCCCACAAACACTTTAACTCCCTCCGTCCTCACTGCTCTTTCTGTGTTTGTCTTGCTCTCTTACTGACCAGGAAAGCGTGAAAAAACACCAGTGAAAACAGGTAACAGAAGGTGGGTTGGAGGTGCTGACAGACCCCTTGGGCTTTGCACCCATCTTAGTACAAGCCGTAGGTCCCCATTCTCCTGAGGCAGAGGGGGAGTGCTTGGCTCAAAGCAGAACCATAGGGAGAAGAAATTATTTATGGACTATTTGGAAATGAATGGAGGTGTATTTCTTAGTCCTTGTTACAATGCTGCACCCCTAAATTCTGCATAGTTTCTGGACTGTTCAGTACACTATGAGGAATACCTTGGAAAAAAGAGGTTTATAAAAGACATCCTTGTAGTGTTGATAGATCAGCCTGTCTGGTAGCATCCTCCCTGCATGATTTGCTGCCTGGGTTGTTATCTGTATGTTTAGACAAATACTACTTTGCCCTGATCCTGAGATCAAACCAAGCTGCCAGCCCAGTGCCTCTTGAAGACTTGCATGTGTAAAACAACCAGGCCACCTCCCGTGTCTGCTCTGGGCCCTGGGGCTTTGCTCGCCATAGATCATGTTAACCACTCTTCAGTTCTGCTCAAATTAAATGTTTTCCTATCAGATGTGGGCTGCGGAGGATCCAGCCTGTCAGCCTGCGTGTGCATCGGGGGGAGACGAGGCAGCCGGTGCTCTGAGCCACGCATATGATGCTTTGCCCTCAGATGAAATACTCAGCTCGCAGTCAGAGGAGGGCTTAGCCTGGGAAATTGCAAAGATCAGTGGTGCCAGTGCTGGCGACCAGGGCGGTAAGAGAAGGAAAGTGGGCAGAAGTGATGGGGACAGGAGGGCTGGCCCAGGTCCCTCACCCTGGGCCTTTGGCTGTGGGGCTCCTCAGGGGAACAAAGAGCAGCCCTCCGCCAGCGGCCGCCTTGCCAGAGAACCCCGCAGAGAGGATTTCCTTCCGCTTCAGCTCCAAAGCTTTTGCCGTTGTGTTTCATGGTTGGGAAGAACAAAAGCCCAGGGTTGCAGTCTGGCTCCTGCCAGGGTCTCCCCTGCTCTCCCTCCCTCCAGCTGTGGGGCGATGCAGGCAGCAGCAAGCTGGACCGCGCTGTGCCGGTCTCCCACCATGGAGCTGCACCAAGGAGAGGATGGAGGTGACAAGCAGGACTTGTGGCTTGATTTGTTTTATTTTGGGGGAGCATACACAACAGGCACTACCAGGCTGAGTGCTGGGGGGAAACTGGTCCTGAGGTTGGGCTTAACTGGGCTTTCTCCCATCACAGACGGCGTGGGAGCAGAAGGAAACAATAATACAGTGGCCTGCGCCGTCAGTCTCAGCTGTTCACATCAATCTTATTTATTGCAATTCCAAATCCTCCCACCTCAGCTCATTAATGTTCTCGGAGCAGACATCTCTCTCGCCAGTGTGTTTTGTAATTAGATTTTGATTTGCTTTCAGAGAGAAACAGCAGCACAATAGACATTAATTTATCCGAAGCCTCACTCGGTCTCCTCCATGTCACAAGGTCAGGCCTTGGCGTGCACCATCTGCCCTCTATGCCTCCCCCCACTATTTGGCTGTGTGTCATTTCCACACCGCATTCCCCTTCTGCTGAGGGGGTTCCCTTATGCACGAAGGGAAAGGAGCAGTAAGGGAGGGCTGGAAGAGGAGTCTTTGCCCAAGCTGAGCTTGAAATGCAGGGACAGGCGTGAACTGGATTTAAATTGACAGGGCGAGGGAGCAGCCTGTGCTGCAGCTTTGTGCCTGTTGTCTGCAGAGCCTGCGTGGCCCCTGGTGCTTGTAAACCCTTTAAGGCACGATGTAAAAGCTGCGGTTTAATATTGTGAGTGAGTGAGGACAGAGAGGTCCCCCGCAGTGCCGGACTGTGGGAGCGGAGCAGTGGGGATAACCATGGATGTCTCACCAGCCTGGAGCCGGTCTGTGTGGCAGAGCTGGGCAGTGGGCTCTGCTGGTCCCTATGGCCCTGGATCAGGGGTGTTTTTCCATCTAAGCACTGCCCATGTGTTCCTCAGGCAGACTTCGTGTTTCAGCCTATGGCTCTGGAATGAGAGACTGGCAAGAGCTGAGCTTGTGTCTGTAATGGAAACCCTGCTGCGCTCTTGCATCGGCACTCATGGGGCTGTTGGAAAGTGGGATCTTTCCAATGCCTCACTGGAGGAATTGTCCAGACCCTGGGGGTGTTGTGTCCAAGGATGGTTTTCTAGAAGAAAAGAGGCTTTGCATTTCATTTAGCAGAAAGCAGCAGTTCTCTTCAGTGGGAACATTATTGCTGAGGGATCTGCTTTTGAGTTTTTAAGCCAGCTTTGTCTGGCTGTTGCTGGTCAGGGTGGAAGTATGTGCTGCAAGATGGCCAGCGTCTGCCCTCTGTGTCGCCCAGGCGGAGGCAGCTCTATATCCTATGGAAGATGGAGGCATGAGAGCTTTTTTGGTCTGGGCTCACACAACAGCAGTGAAATGCAGCCCTTGGCAAGGCTGGAGGACCATTTCCCACTGGCTAGGGCTCATTTCACTGCAAGCAGTCGTGCTTTATCTCTGCCAGTGTTAACTGCTGCATCTCACGATTTACATTAGTAAGTAAATGTGATCAGGGCGGATAAATCAGTCAGCACAACCGAAAATAGTGCCTGGCAGCTGTTGGAAGGAGGGGATCCCTTCCCTACCAGTAAACACAGAGCAAGGAGGGGATTTCATCCACCCCGGCTGGGTGCCAGCCCTGCACAGAAAGAGCCGTGGGCTGCCAGGGAGACCTCTTGTCTGACACCTTTATCTGGAAAAATTCCTGTGGCTGTCTGCGAGCTTCTCTCCAGCATCCATCTCAGCCAGGCATTCCCAGTCACCAGTGCAGAGAGCAGCTCTGTGACTGATGCCGAGTGCTGCTGCGCGGCGGCTTCCAGGTCCTCCAGGATGGCGTGGTGATGCTTTGTGTAGGGATAAGGTTACTGCAGGAATCTGGTGACTCTGTTTTTTCCACTGGACTGCTGTACATAACCACCTGCACAGGAGCCAGGGAGCTTGTGAAGCTGATCAGCCTGTATGGCATCTTGCAAGGGGCTGTATTTCCTTGCTTCATCTCCAGTGGGCATCCTGGGGTGAGTATTGAGTTAGCAGGCATGCAGCCTGAACCAGGAGTGAGGGATGCTCCAAGAGGATCAGCTGCTTTTGGGCTGAATAGTCCGTAGATTATTTCCACATCTGTGTTAGCTTTGGCTTGATCCTGCGGATTTGCAACAGCTGTTGGGAAGCAGAGCAGAGATCCCCTCCTTAAATGGATGATCAAATCCTCAGAGTGTGGAGTATGTTATTTCTATGTCATCCTCTTCACGGCAGGAAAAGCAGCTTCTAAAAGTTGCTGAGGCAGCGCTCTGCCCTGCTGCCTGACTCTCATCCCGTCACCCGTGGTTTCAGACCAAGGTGTAATTTGCTTTCCGCATCCCACACCCAGCCAGACACAGGATCCTTTGCGAGGTGAGTGGCTCTGCAGGTACTTGTACAGGGGTTGCTTTTTAACTCCTGGGCTTTACTTTCTCTGTGGACCAGAACCAGCAGATGTACGCTGAGCAGGACTGAGGAGTAACTGGACATGAGGAAGAAATACTTTGCTATGAGGATGCTGAGGGCTGGCACAGGGTGCCCAGAGAAGCTGTGGCTGCCCCATCCCTGGCAGTGTTCAAGGCCAGGTTGGACAGGGCTTGG
>JANHGB010051078.1:0-33718 GCA_026283785.1 Coracopsis vasa | reverse complement strand
CCTCCTCCACCCCACCCCCCCTTTGGTAACGTCCCTTTCTCCACATCATGAGTTATTCATTTGAATATCTATATCCTTTCTATGAACAGCAGTCCTTTCTCTATTCCCTCTGCTGTTTCCTCATAGAATGTTACCATTACTTGCCACTGTTACCTCTTTCTTTCTCACATCATTGCCAAGTTTTAGATAGTCATTCCAGCATGGTGATTATGAGTCTTCTTTTAATGTTTGCCTACATTTTTTATGTAATGACCAGCATCTGTGCTATTAAGATTGCTGGATTCACTGCAGGTTAAAGATACTTATCTTACATAATGAGTAACTAGGAACAAGTTTTACAAGCTCATTGTTTCCAAAAAGACTCATATCTTGTGTAATTATTTATTTAATCCAAATTGTGTCATATCTGGTGACTATAAAGACTAGTTATGACAAACGGGTACCACGCCTCATACTTCAGTCACAGACAAGACAGATTTAAAAAAAAAAAAAAAAAAGAAAATTTCAACCTTTATTGAGCTCGAAAACCTGCAGGTTGATGATTTACAAAGAAAAGCTTCATCAACAGTAACGATACAACAACAGACTTAACATTTTGCGAAGTGGGTTCACTTGCAGGAATTATTAATTTATTATATCAAGATCCAAGCTTTTTTGGAATAGTGTTTAACACTTTTGAATTTGATGTGTGTGGAATAGATTAAAGAAGAATTCAGGTATTTAAACTGTAACTTGAATCTTTTGGTTGTGGAATCTAGTTTGAAGGCTTTAGAGAGGAGTCAGTGTTCCCTACTGAAAATGCTGCTTTGTTGAAAAGACAGTTGAGTCTATAATCTGTGAGGAAGATATTCTCTTTAGAATATCCCAGTGCTAAGGCAACCACTTGCAGTACTTCTGACCTTACTACAACCATACTGTATAGTACAAAATAACTAGATCAAAAAGTCTTAATTTGAAAGACATCTCATAAAGTGTGCATTTAAGGTCTGACACTAGACATCTTGGACCTACTGCATATCTTCAGATGGTCCGCAAAAGCCAAGCAAACCTAGAGCTAGGCATTCTGTATGTGCTTAAAACATTTGTATATTACATACATGTATGGCATAAAGTCTTTCATGATAGACCTAACCAGGTGTATCCTCAGACCCTCAAATGAATTTAGTAACATCCTACGACATTCAGGACATTTTCTAAGCCAATACTTTACTCTGAGAGAGGAAGAACTGATTCAAACAGCATGTAACTCTTCATCTGGGTTCAAGAGTCCTAATTAGATGTGTTCCAGATGGCTCTTTTCATAGTCTGGCAAAGCTGTGACTAAAATATACGCATATGCATTAAGTCAAAGCAAAGGTATTCCAGAGTACCTCTTTCCTGCACTGGGTATTTCACTTCTACTCCATATGTACAGCTATAATAATAAAAAAAACAGCATAAAAAAGTCAGAATCACTGCCATCATAGAGCAGGAAGGAAATAGACTGAAAACCACCAACCATTTGTGCAGTCATATGAAGAATTTACTATTTTGATTTGAACCACCCCTAAATTTGTATCTGTTCTTTGGCACTGTAGTGTTCATTATATATATATATTATATATATATAATATGCCTGAAGGAGGCTGTGACCCCATGGGAAGCCCTCACTGGAGCAGGCTCCTGGCAGGAACTGTAGCCCCATGGAGAAAGGAGCCCACACTGGAGCAGGTTTGCTGCAGGACTTCTGACCCCATGGGAGACCCACATTGGAGCAATCTGTTCATGAAGGACTGCACACCATGGAAGGGACCTACACTGAAGCAGTCTGTTCCTGAAGGGCTTCACCCCATGGGTGCATGCTGGAGCAGTCTGTTCTTTAAGGACTGCACCCCATGGAAGGGGCCCACGCTGGAGCAATTCATGAAGAACTGCAGCCTGTGGGAAGGACTCATATTGGAGAAGTTCTTGGAGGACTGACTCCTGTGGGAGGGACTTCACACTGGAGCAGGGAAAGAGTGTGAGGAGTCCTCCCTTGAGGAGGGAGTGGCAAAAACAATTGTGATGAACTGACCACTGCATGAAGAGGTGAGGAAGAAGCTATGTAAAATAAACAAATTTGCAGCAGAGGAAAATCTCTTTTCCCTAATACCCTTCACTTACAGTTACACATTTTTTATAATAATAGCAGGTATGATGTAGGTTCTGTTTAGTGAGCACTAAATGTCAGTTAGAAATACATTTTTAACTTTGCAGTATTCCTGCAGTAGAATATAAAATTTCTTTAAAGCTTTTGCGGGCAATTTTTTTTCCAGAAGAAATGCTGTATATATATGATTTGCTTCATCAGAAAAAAAGTAGGTTTGTTTGTTAGTTTTCCAATAACTGTTGGATAAACACATTTAACGATCCAGAAATAAATAGGATAAATTTTTACCTTAGACATGATCTTACTGTAAATATGTGAGCGATGTATAAACTACCTCATATTAGCCCTCTCATTCTCAAGTATTAGATTGTAATCTATTCAAAGTTGATTTAGAAAGAGAAATAGGTGCAAAGCAAAAGGAGAGTAAATATCGATTGGACACTGCAGGAAGAACACAAAGTTCATCCAGCAACTCCTAAGTCATGAAAGCATACCTGGCTTCATTTGTTTAGTATATTCAGATCTACTTTAGTGCTTGGATCTATTTGCACTCCTTTGAGCAAAGCCTGGAGTTGAGGGGGCATTTGGTATCACCTGGTTTTGTGTATGTGGGTGAGAGAGAACTAAAACTGCCTGTAAGAGGGTGAGCAGCTGGCATCATCTGCAAAGAGGCGAGCTCAAGCTGTTGAAACCATCTGTGGAGAGAGATACAGAGAGACAGAGGTACAAGCTTTAAAGACCAGCATAAAATACCAAAACTGAAAAGCTACATTCTGATGTAGCAAACCTGCTCCAAATACGTTCTTATCTATAGACACTTTCTGGATGCTGATAGAAAGAAACAGAAGTTTCCTTGGTGACAGAGCTGTCTGTAAGGCACATCAGACATCAGGAGTCTCCACATGCCCTATGTATGGTGCATATCAGTGCATGGAAGTCCACGTGCTGAAACGTGAAAAGCCCTCTGACTTCGATTTTTGAGGTGAAAAGGCAGACCCGTCAAACTTTGCAAACACCTGTTCTTAAGTCCCACCCAGCCTCCTGACCCCTGCTATTAAACTGGTGCTGTTGAGAGGTTAATGTATCCCTCTGAGGAAGGAAATTTTGCTTCCTTTTTCTTAATTATATTTAAACTTGTCTCCTTTAAATTTATCTGTATCCTTTAAAATGGTATTTCTAGGTGAATTCGTGCAAATCATTGTACATAACTTTGTAACTTATCACTTTTAAAACCTTTCAAGGTTAATATCCACATTATATGCAGTTGTATATTTACATCAAGGAAGCAGATTCCCACTGCCATGCTGGCTGGAATCCTGGCTTCTGATCATCTGTTTGTTGCATTTTTCACATAAACAATGTCATTTTCTCACATTCCCATTTCTGTGTGGAAAACAACTCTAAAAAATCCTTACTTCCCCTTTAAATTCTTCCTTCAAGCTTGTCTTTGTGGCAATGATAGAAATCACTTGTCAGTGATTAGCCAGCTGGTGTGACCACTGCTTATTGCACGGGTTACAGCTGTCTTAATGCTGTTTTTGTGTTTCCTCTCCATCTGTCTTATCCACCTGCTGTCTCTCATTTCAAACTTAAATTTCAGCTCCCTGGACAAAACCTCACAATTTGCTATGCTTTTACAGTACCTAACGCAGTGTGTCCTTAGCTATATGTTCTCCTTCAATACAAACTAATATTTGCTAAGCTGACTGAGGGGGATGGTGCAGATTCTGCATCTCAGGGTGGATTTACACTGTCTGTTCACTGATACAGAAGCCTGAGCAAGTTTGAACACCACTGCCTGTTGACCTGTTCCCGTGACCTGAGAGGTAGTATGAAATAACACATTTTGAATTCCAGGCTGTCATGACCGGGCTGAACAGGGCTTTCTTTACACTGCAGTGGAAAAGGTGAACAAAGGAATGTACTTGTTGGAGGAAGGAAAATATCTATGCTTTAGGTATTGTAACACACATACATGTTTGTACAAGTTACATGATACTGTGCACAATACTGTACACAATACAGAATCTCATACACAATGTTTACATTATAACACCATTTACTTTTTGCCTAAGCACAGAACAGGCTAACAGACACAGAATCTCAAAGAATAGAAAGTGGAAATTGTGAAGTTGTTTTAGCTTCACCACTCAAAACTTATCTTGATATTTTGTATCAGTACCCAGTTTCAAACATACTTTAGGGATCTAATTCCATTACAGTTTTGGGTTTTTTTTAATACTTTATTATTATTATTTTTAAAATAAGAGGATATCTCTCTTTCCAAGAACGGTTTCCTAAATATTCCCAGGTCCAATCCAAATGTTATACAACACTTTATCTATATCACAGTTCAAATACAGTTCAAAATTTTTAATTAATTGTAGAAACACACTGGTAAATCTGTACATATGGTTGAGAAGACACTTCTATGATACATGTGACGTGGAAAAACTAACACTATGAGATTAAGTCTCTGACACTCATCTCCTGATGGCAAATTTACATGCTCAAATTTAGAAAAATTCCATCTGCTTTTCCATAAATTTGCAGCTATGTAAGAATTGAGGCATTGTACTTTAAAGCACTGTTCAAGTGCTCGATACTTTTTTTTGACATCCTCATATAGAAGGAGTTGGCTGGAATAAGTTTGGGCTGTGAATTTAATGTACAAAAACTAAACTGCAGCTAATAGTACAGATTGTCATGTCCTGTTCTATGAATGTCTGCCAGTAGGTTAGGTTTATTTATTTTATTTTGAAAATTCCTCAAATGCTGCCCTTAGTAGTTCACTGCTTTGAGAAACTTAAGATGTGTGTAATACAATGATGACAGAACTAGCAGAGATACTATCAGTGAGTGGAAACTCAGGAACATCATTAACATTTAGAGTGATACTGTCTGTACTTTTATTAATGATTTGTGCAAGCTTTTCTGAGCTGATAATTTTATTTGTGTTAGAAAAGAGAAAAAAAAGAGAAGTAAGAATTCAGTCCAGAAGTTTACATAGGTATCAGTAAAAAAAAATTAGATAAGAGGATGTAAATAAAAAGCATGGTACAACTGAAACACCAACCAACAAACCAACCCACCAACCAAGCAATCAACCAGCCTTCCCTTCTGCAAAAAAAAATGACCCAGGACAAAAGCCTCAGAAGTTCTTAGATTTGGCTGTGAACATTTCTTGGCCTCTGCTCCTAGGTGCACTTTACCAATAGGAACGTATCCTAGTAGCATCCAAATTCCCTTTCTTGCTTTCCTCCTCCCTCAACCCCCAACCCTCCACCCCTTGCCTTTTATGTAAAGAAATCAAACACTACAGGCTGAAGGGAAACAGTAAAATGGTCTAACATATCCTCTGATCTGATTGATGAGAAACTGAACCTCCCAAGCACTCTGCAGCTTGCACCAGCAGCTAATTGTAAATTGGTATACCAGGAATTAAGTCTTTTAGACTTAAACAGAGAGAAAGAGAAACAAGAACCAGAGGCAGGAAACTGATTTCCAAATTCACAGGAGAATTACAAAATATTTAAACACAGAATTTTCTTTTTAAACACTGAGGGGTTTACTATTAAACTGATGAATGAAGTAATGTTTTAGTCTTAAAATAATAAAATGTTTAGACCCTAGCAGCTTTTACCATGCATATATTTTGGTCAGCTGGAAGTCATTGTGATAAATATAAGACTACGATGACTAAATTAATTAATATAGTGCAATACAAGATTGATTTATCTTCTGGTGTTATAAGTGTGGTCAGTGGGTGGAGGAGGCTAACTCTACCCTTCTAATCCTTTCTTCCTAGGATAAACTGTGTCCAGATCTGGGTCCCAGGTCACCTAACTGCATTTGCAAGTGAGGGCACCTATGTTTATCTCCAATGTTCAAATCTGAAGTTAGAAAATTACAGTTGCTAACTTCTGTGGTAACTACCTTTGCTCAGGCACTGGCCAAAACTCTATGATAACAGTCACTGTCACCCAGAATTTGAAAATATAGTTTCAGGTGACAGGTGGTGACAGGCAATTATAGTTACATTAATTTCTGTAATTGCCTATATTTCTACTTTTACAGTTGCAGTCTCCTTTTTTGAATGTTCTTAATAAGATGATTAAAAAGCTGTAGTGTTACTGATTAATCTACACTTCTTCATTACTTTCCACCACTGCTTGTTTTCAGTATGTTCCGCATCAACACATTTAATCTGTGTTTGGTTTTTTGGATTGTGTTTTTTTTGTTTTTTTCCCCTCTAGACAGTTACAAATAAAACCTGTTTTAGCAATGTCTCTGAGTGCTCTTTGTTTCTCATCTTGGGCTATTTCAAAGTCCTTAATTTGCTAATTAATATAAATGGAAAGCACTAATTATAGTGGGTTTGTGGGTTGTTTTTTCAGTCTTCTTGTCATCCATCATTATGATCGAGAGTAAAACTATTGTGTGGCATATAGGCTAAATTAAATTGATCCAGGAGATTTTAGCATTGAAGAATCTTATGTTCTAAAGAAGTAGTGTGGCACTAGGTTTCCCATGACCTAACTGGTTCTGTATGTGGATACATTCATTGGCTTCTGTAAAGAGTACAGGTTTGAAGATGTTAATAAAATTCAGAAAGATCCTTCTACTCTGTCTTGAGTAACAAAAAAAGTATCCAGAATACAGCACTACATGATGTTTCCTTCCTGTACATGGTTGCTCTATGTTCATTCAGGATCTTTCACTAAATACTATTGCAGAGGTCTACTTGCACAGTTTTGAGATGGAGATTAATTAACAGCTGAGCCTGTGTTTCATCATACAGTTCATTACGTGTATTGGTCATAGAACAATATAAAAATATCACTATGATCAAAAAGGCTGTTCATTCCTCTGAGATGTCCTTTCAGCTGTGATATGAAGAATAATGGACAAAACCGCCCATTTTCTGGTTTCATTGTTAATTTTCTTTCCCAGTACGTAGTGTTTAAACAAATAATGCGTGTTTCAGTAATTTTTTTACTAACGCTTTCAATATTTACAGCCTGATTTTTCTATCAGCTTTGACTCCAGTTGCAATTTTTTCTCATTTTCATTGGAGTAAGTACTTCCTGTGAATCTTGGTGACAGTAGAATAGGTTATTAAATGAAGTTTCCTTCAAAACTCAACTACTTCTTATTTCTTTTATATCCTTACTCACTGCAATCACTGCCTTTCTTAGTTACTTATCTGCATGCAACACACTTTTGAGTCTATCAGACTTTTTTCTTTTTCTTTTTTAGAATATTCTATATTCTTATTCTTATTTTTCCATATATTAAGCTACTATTCCCCTGTGCCATGGTCCAAATTATGCAGAAACCCTAACAATGTGAAATCAGTAGGATGACATCTTCATATCTTACAACAAGATGACTAATCTGAGAAATATATTTCTCACTAAAGAAGAATTCCACTAAAACATGAATCCATCATCTACTTCTTTACATAATTACAACAGTGTCTGGACTTGTTTTCTATAGTTTTTCTAGTTAAAATTGATCACTGCTTTTCTATTGTCTAACCTGTTTGTATCCATTATACATAACTTCTTTTGGCTAAACCAACAAAAAGACCTGGAAGATGCTGATGAGGACACTTCTCACGGTGGCACCCTTGGGGCAGAATGCTTTTCTATTTTTACTGCTTTGTCATCTTTTTATCAGAAAGTATTACACCTCAGGATTTGTTTGGGATGGTTTTGTACTTCAAAATATTTTGGGTTCCTGATTTTTGATTGCTCATTTTAGATGAAAATAGACAACGTAATATTAAATCAAAAGAAAAATGAAAGAGAAAATTGAAGAAAAATTTTGAAAAAAAAAAAGGAAAGAGAGAAGGGAGAAAGGAGAAGAGGAAAAGGGGGGAAATAGAAGAAAAAGGAAAACCGCATTGCTGTCAGTCAGTAAATTCATAGATGTGCCCTCACTATGCAAGCAATCTCTCAGCTGGCCTAGTTATAAAAGGGCCTTGATCATGAAAGTTAGGAAGACAGACTAGACCCATCATTTTCTTCTCTTAGGCACACACAGATAGCTTTAAATGTGGGAATTTCAAAAGAGATATAAGCTTCTGGAAAGAGGAACGAACCTCAAGAGTTTGGTCACAGAATGAAAACTTCAAGAATGGCTTCTATGAAGCAGTCATATCCCAAAGATACACTTTTTCAAGGTGCTACCCTCTACTTCTAATACTACTGAAGGAAAGCTATTTATTCGGTTTGTATTCAGGAAGATACAGATAACAAAGTGTAAAATATTCAAAAGAAACAGCACGTAAGCTAAGTGTTTTATTTTGCTTTTAAATAGTATTCGAGATTCTTAGTTGTTGATTTTATATCCACCTTATTGATAAAACTGCAATTTCCAAGTTTTCTGGCAGTCAATATTATTAGTGTAGCAAGGTCAACAAATAATTACTGCTGTTTATTCATCTATATACTCTTTCATTTTTGTTTGCTTCAAACTCCATCATATCTATGAAATAGTAATTTAGTGATGACTAGGACCAAGATCCATTTTCAGATTTCTTCCGTCTCTTTAGTCATGTTTCTTTTTTCTGAGAAGAAAGTAGAACCATCTTAGCAGAACATAAGGCACTTGGAATTAGAAAGCACCTCTGACCTACTTACAGACAATATGAACTGTTGCATCTATATTTGTTTAAGGAGGAGGAAAAAATATATAACTGTAAGGAATTAGCTATCTTGTGGGACTATAAATTGTTTGCTGCTTGCTTTTATAAACAACATCCCTGGTAAGCTTGTGTGCTGTATAAAAGAAAATGTATTTTATAAATAGAACATAGCTTTTGGAGAACTGTAGCACAGAATGCACCTACAGAGGGACCTTCTGCATGAATGTGAGGTTATTACAGCCCTCTGATGTAAAGTAAAATTAAAATTACAGTCAGAAAGAGGCCCAGATGCTGAAGCAAAGAGCCTAGAGCTGTTATTTTTCCACACACTGTTCCTGGCTTTGAGAATGTTTCAATGCATAATATCACTGAGCGAGAAATGCTACATTTCCTATGAAACCAATCTTTCAAGATCAGAGTGTCTATCCTTTTCCAGTGCATAACCTTATCTTGACACACCAGCTAGTAACCATGCTTCTCTAGGATACTGCATACTTCGATAAACACAAGTCGGTGTCACCATTCTTTGATTTTAGCACACTCTCTCCAGCTCAGGGAGATGTGTTACAATCAATAATGAGACTGGTCAGTGTTATTCCTGGCTTTAACAAAAGCAGTATAAGCTCTGAAATGTTTCAGGGCAGGGTAGTTTATATACAGAAGAGTAATGTATGAAGAGGGAAGACACAGATTCACACCCAAAAAAGACCTTTATCCCCCTTGGAGTTGTACAGACAATGTCTGTATAAGCAGAAAAGAAACTTGAAAATATTGGTAGATGGACCTTTTCTGACAGTAGCAGAAAAATCGCAGTGAAGAAGTAGAAACATTTGATTAGTGTTTAATGTAGTGCTATCAAAAGATGCATCAACAGGAGCATGGCCAGCAGGTTGAGGGAGGTGATTATTCCCCTCTACTCTGCTCCCATAAGACCCCACCTGGTACCCTGTGTTCAGCTTTGGGGCCCCCAACACAACAAAGACATGGACCTCTTGACACGAGTCCAGAGGAGGGCCACAACGATGATGAGAGGGACTGGAGCACCTCTCCTGTGAAGACAGGCTAAGAAGAGTTGGGCTTCTCAGGTTGAGAAGAGATGGCTCGGAGAGACCTTATAGCAGCCTTCCAGTACCTAAAGGGGGCCCACAAGAAATCTGTAAAGGGATTTTTTACACAGACATGTAGTGACAAGAGGGAATGGCTTTAAGCTGACAAAGAGTAGATTTAGATTAGACATTAGGAAAAAATTCTGCACTATGAAGGTGATGAGACAGTGGCGCAAGTTTCCCAGAGAAGTTGTGGCTGCCCCAGCCCCGGGAGTGTTCAAGGCCAGGCTGGATGAGACTTTGAGCAACCTGTTCTAGTGGAAGGTGTCCCTGCCCAAAGCAGGGGGGTTGGACATAGATGATCTTTACGGTCCCTTTCAACCCAACCCATTCTATGATTCCATGATATCTCTCCAATTAGAAAGTTAAATACAGTATTTGGTCTACTTGGAAGACAAATCCACACTCTCTCAGCTACCTGACATGTCCTGGATATTCACACACAATTTGAAGTTTTCATGGAAAGAAAAAGGATAAGGAGCAAAATTGAAATGATGTAAAGAAAGCACCCTGGGGGTTGATATATATATTAGAATAGTAGCTCTTGTGCCAAGTCATCTGTAGAAGAACTGAATTCAAGTATCAGCCATATAAAGAAAGGAGCTCTTGACAGGAGAAAAATGAAAGCAAATGCAACATACAAGCATGAAAATGAAGAGAGACCTGTCTAAATCAGTGTCTGGGATCCCTTTCCCCACACTACCACTTCACTGATAGAAACCCTTTTTATAATTACATTATCATATCTGATTCCAAGCACAGAGGGCGAAAGGGATGAAAAGTGCTTTATTTAATGGCTGTTACGCCTCACCAAAAAGGTAGAACTTCTAGACAGAGAAGGCTAAGTTTCCATTTTGTAGGTAACAAAGGGGTAGCAGAGTGGTAGTAAAGCAGAAAACTTTAAATTTCTGTGAAATCCTCAAAATATGTCATGACCAGATTACATGCTAGATACTGCACATTGCTAAGGGCTAGAAACGAGAGCATCTTAAGTCAAATGATTTACAGAGTGTTTCTTTGTACCGCCAGGTCTTCTCTTGCTGCATACTGGTACCACGGGAGAATATACAGAAAATTCATAGGTCATCTGTGGTCACCTATTAGATTAATCCAACACCACTACTGAGGTAACCCCAGTGTTGCTGTTTTATAATGTTTATATGAACAATCACAGTATATAGAGACAAGAAAAAAAGTGAGCTGAGGAAGATTTTTACCTTCTATTATGATCCTCAGTGGTCTCCACAGGTCAGAAATATTTCTGTGGTTTTAACTGGGGGGCTCTACTTCTGGAAACGTTCCATTTCATTGCCATGAACATCTTCCCAAATTTAATTTTTCTGCTACCAATGAAGTAGCAGAATAACATCATAAAACAAAACAAAATAAAACAACTTCTTTTAAAAAAAGGGAAAGAGGGAAGAAGCTTTTAAAGGGTTAATTTTATTTTTCCCAGTAGCTACTCAAATTTGAAAATACTATACAGACCATTCTTTAAGAAGAAAAGTTAAAACTACCAAGTTAAAAAAAGGTAAAACTAGTTTGTTTTCCATTTCAACAAAAATCTGGTGATTATTTGACATTAGAAAAAAAAATCTAACTGCTAAAATGAGTGCTATGTCCTGATAGGTTTATACCGTGGCTCTCATGTTGAAATTTCTAAATGAAATGTTCATTAATGTCCATTTCTTGGAACAACGTGACAATGTTTTGCAGAAAAAAAACCTAAACAAACAAGCAAAAAAACCAAAACCCACAACAAACACCAACTAATCAGTACAGATTGATAATAAGAAAATAATGCTAAAAGTCTTTTGCATCACTTTGGCTTTAAACTATCTTCATACAATGATATTAGGGCTTCAACTTTTGCTGTAGGGAATGCTTTCCAATTTTATTTTCCAGCTAAGGTTCACTTTCTCTGATTAGATTGGGCAAAAGAGAGACAGGAAAGTATAATTGACCTAATTTAGTTTAATTAACTCAAGAGAATGGAGACAATTAGTTAATGCATCTTAATGAATTAAATTATGAAATGCATTGCTTCCAATGGGAGCAAATGATCCCTGTAATGGGAAAAGTGGGTACAGAACACAAAAAAACCCCAAACCAGCAGAGTGCTTTTACTTCATATTAGGGTGACGTATCCAAAGTAACTCGAATATTACAAATACATCACATACTCTGTAGTGTAGATTCAATGCTTTGCAGATGAATCCTGCAATCCTGCTTCGTCAGTTCTAGGGGAAGTTGATGCCTTAAAGTTACCCAATGGGGCTAAATTCCTTTAATTTCTAGAAATGGTTGTCAGCCTTAATTCAGCTTTCAAGGTATCTTAGTCAGCAACTGTTAAAGTGTGGATTTCATAACCTAAGTGAAATAGAGAAAGGGAAAAAAAAAATAATTAATTAATCCAACTACCTTTTAGGGTTACTAAACACTACAAAACCCAAGTCAATTCATAGAGCACAATAATCGAAGCACACACATTAGTTGCATTAATCCTCTTGGTTTATTCATGTTACCTAAAATTCAGATCCTCATCAAAAATAATAATTGTAATATCTAATGACCACTTACAAAATAACTTGATTTTGTTACTCTACGTTTTCGAAGAGAAGTCAGCTGAAATGGTTTAGGCACTATTAAAGACAACAAAATTTAAGGTAACTGAAAAATCCCTACTTTTTTGAGTGTATAAATAATTTAGTTGGGAAAAATCTGTTATATTTGGAAACTGCCTTACATTTTAAGTTTTGTCCTTCTTCAGAATTGTACTTCAATGTGTAACTGGTGAATAGAAGAAAAATATCTGGCTACACTGCCATAGTATTGTCCATTTATTTTCTTCTAAGATTTAATGTATTCATTTAATGCAAATGAAAAAAAACCCCAGGTAAATTCAAAGCATTTCTTTACTAATGTAGTGCCAACTGGATTACTGGAAAATAACAAATTCTACATCCAGTCCGCTGTATACATGAAATCTAACTGTTACTGCTAACTAACAGCATTTTTTTGGCCACAATCATCATTTTTCTCTAGCTTCTTAAACTACTATTCAACTGCTCCAGTTTCATATTGCTTGATGGCAGAGGTGCACAAAATGAAAACATGATTAGGAGACTGAGAGGCAGTTTCAGCACATGCAGTGTTTCATTACCTTGTGAGCAAAAAACTACTGCAGGTCTCTGATATACAGGGTCAAACTAGAACACTGTAGGAAATTTTACTCACTGTAAAGATACTATTTGTATGTTGAGTTGAAGAAAGAAAAGGGAAAAAAAAAAAAAAAGGAGAAACACAGTTATCCTTGAAGAAAACACACTTGCTGTTCTACTCATTGCTTAAAAAGAGGAGATATCTTGCTCTTACTTGTGCTCTTCTGTTACATAGCAAGCCATTTAAATATAATTCCTCTTACAAATCATAGGTAGAATAAACAACACACAAAATTTATCATAAAATATTTTCAGCTTTGTTTCCATATCTTTCTAAGTTCCTCTGGTTTTCTTTAAAAAAATTATCATACTGCATAAGTATCAGAATGAAACGGCAAATCCATTTAAAGTGGCTGTCTCATTGGTATCAAAAGAGTAGTGGTAGTCTGCACAGTCAATGCTGCAAGGGCTGCATCGCAGCGCCCACCATGAAGTACCCATACCACAGTACAAAACCTATGTGATGCTCATACTAATGCTTGCCCTTTCAGGCAGCCTTCTGCTTGCTGATTAAGTAAATTTTATCACATGTAAAGTGAGCCCACAGCTACATCACAGAGAGTTTTCTGCTTGTATGTGTGAGATCAATTTCATACAGAGGGCTAAAAATGAACAATGTGTAAGGTTTGCAGAAATAAGCTCGAAACATTTCCAAAAAGAGTTAACAAAACTTTGGTGAATTATGTTACATTGAGAGTTAGCTAGATGGTGCTAAAAGCTACGTATGTGTTGCTTAAGCTAATGTGACCAGAGGCAACAGTATCAGAGGTGAGAATAAACCCAACCATTTGATTTCACTGGCAGTTTGATTGGAGGGAGGAAGCGGTATAGTTTAAGTAAAACAAAATAGCTTCAGTGTTCAAAACAGTGGAAAAATACAATACTAGGAAAATCAGTGCTTTGCACAGATACTGTCAGCTGAGCAGTGAAAGACATGAACATCTCAACATTTCAGTGGAGATGTCTAAAAGGATAGCTAGGAGGAGGTAACTACTTTCACTATGTCAATTGCACAAATCTGATTTTTGGTACTTAGGTATATAAGATCATGATTAATTTTCTATCAAAAAGGGACATACAAATAATAATCAAATTATTTAAAAAAAAAAAGTCCTCCTGACAGTCACCACCAGTGTGTTTTATATCGGATTGACATGAGTGACACCAACCAGGAAAATATTTTTCAAAAAAATTTGGTTGTATAATGTTTCTTCAGATCATATAAAAGTAGATGGATAAAATAGACCAAAGGAAAGCTAGATATAAAGTAACTATTATCTTTACCAAATAAAAAGAAAGATTCTGTTTACCTGCTGCCATATTATATCCACGTGTTTATGTGTATATGCATGTCAGCAGTGATAAGAAACAAGCTACTCATACAGGAACATGTTTTGAATAGCAAGTACTAAGATCTGCTGTGGTATAAACTCATTCCAGTAGGTGCTTTTTTAAAGGAGAAGTGTGCCTCAGCTGCATGTTCTTTTGCAGAACTCTGCTTATATCCAGCAATAGCCTCTACTATTACTGGCGGAAGCAGCAGCAGCAAAAGCCAGTACCAGGTATGCTGGCATTATCACTCAAATCTTCTGCTCCAGATTCTTTAGTCTTAAACTAGGCAGACTTCCCAAGCACAGCGAATGAATGCTTGAAAGAACATGAATCAGTAGTACACTAAGTAGTGTACTGCAGGTGAAACTCGTTGGGAGTTTTCTGCCGTAATGTGTCTCTGAACTGGGAAAAAAAAGAATAAAATTCTGATAGGGAAAATTGTGCAAAAATTCTACCTGATAGAAGAACTGCGAGTATGAACTACACACCCCCTAGAAGAAATTGCATCAGCTTAGGTAGAGATAATTTATTTATAACCTTTTCTTCCCCTCAGAAAAGAGAAATTATTTGATCCAACAAGCCAAACTGTTCACTCGGCATGGTCCCTGTTATCACAGACATTTGGATTAGATCTACCTTAAACCCTCTACTCACAGGAAAAGTAATAAGATCTTCCATGTGCACTTACAGAAACTTAAGCTGTTGCCACTGGGAGAAGAAATAGAAGACAGTGGGGCAGGCCACACCTTGCTGGCAACGACATTATTTCTCGGCAATAGACCGTGAAATAAGACTTAGAGGATGAATTTTGACCCTTTGTGAAATATTTTTTGATCAGAAGTTCACTCGTCATTTTCAGTAGGGGAAACAGGATTGTTGGTACAGTGTGCAGAGTTTTCTGCTGTGCACTTGTTCGTATTATCCTGGTTTAGATATATTTGAAATTAACATTTTTCCTCAATACTAATGCCAGAAAACTTTATGATCTGTAATAAAAATCAGCTTATCAAAACTTATAGTTAGCTCTTTCTTTTTCTAAAGAGAATGCAGAAAAGCCGAACCAGTTCCCCTGCTGAGATTCTCTTTAAACAGACATTTTCAATTCCAAACTTATCTCTCTCTTGCTCTCCCCTTTGCTCCCTTTTTCTTTTTTTCTTTTCCTCCAAGAACAAAGCAGATGAAAGCAACACTGTCCTGTGAAATTGAAAATAACATGCATTCCCCATTCATGGTGGAATCACAGCCACCTTCCATACATGTGAAAACACACTGTTGAAAAAGCTTGTAGTTTAGTAAAATAAGAATTAGGCATCTCTTTGTAAGATAATTTAGGTGCAAACTTCACACATCAGTTGTTACCAGTACTATCATTTAGTACCAGTATATTTGATGTAGTTATAATATAGTTTGGAAATTCAGTCTGAATACACTGAGAATAACTGATTTCATACTGATAACAGATCTAATATTTACTTAAAGATCAGCAATTTCTGTCTTTTCTAAAAATATCCATTGGGCGTTCAGTAGTATCGAGCAGGAAACTATTGAGATAGATTTCAGCAAGCTATTTTCCAGTTCAGATACAAAAAAATTCTAGTCATCATGAGAAGTTTCACCACCGAAAGTCACAGAATCATAGAATTGTTAGGGTTGGAAAGGACCTTAAGATCATCTAGTTCCAACCCCTCTGCCACAGGCAGGGGATATCTCCGATTAGACCAGGTTGCTCAAGGCCGTGTCCAACCTGGCCTTGAACATTGCCAGAGATGGGGCAGCCACAATTTGGTTGTAACTACCAGACTGATTTAAATGCTACACTTATTCCTATTTCTGTCTTCCTTCAAAGAACACGTTATTGCTCATTTCTGGAACTAGCACAGAGAGACCTCCCATTACTGAAAACAGGAATACGTAATACATTGGTAAAAAGATTTTGAGTACACTACGGAAGCTTTTTTCCTACATTTTGACTTCTTTTTCACAACACAGTTAATGTTGACAGAACACATCATCATGATGATTCCTACGTTGCCACTTCTGCAATTGAAGTTATGCAGATGAAGCTGTCTTTGTAGCTATATTTTCACTTTCTAATCAAGAGATGGATAGAAGAGTTTCTTTCTTCTGAACCTTTGTTTCTGGGAAAGTGGATGCATCAGGATTCTTCTCCCCATTCACCACTAAACAGTAGGCAATGGCTTAGCAACAAGAGTATTAGACTGCAGTATTATACTTTCAAGAGACAAAATGTATTTTCAACCAGTAAAGATTTGGAGCCTAAGCCACACAATCTTTATTTCATTGCACTGATCAGAGTGATACTGTACCACCAATTCTGCTTTTTTTCAAAAAAAACTGAATGTCTCATCAGGTAATTTCTGAGCTTTCTCACAAGAGTTTAAAATACACTAATTCTCATGCAGAAAACCTAATTATCATTCACATTTGGTATGACAGCACATGAGCAATTAATTATATTTTTCTGATCTGGAACACTGACAAGGATATTTGCTTTTCTTCGTTACCAGCTGAATGAATGGTATTTAAATTTTTGGTTCAGTTAGGAGGTTTAGTCTAGTGATGGTAGCATGTGTTTCAGCAGAGGCACTTGTATTTCTCTAGTGGATTGTGCAACTTGCTCTGCTTATGAAATAGACTGCTACATATGCCTTAATTAATTTAAAGTTGGTTTGATTATGTCTAGACTGAACCATAGCCAGTGAAGTATAAAATGATTTTAGAGAAAGTTTTGACATAATAGCTTTCTAGTAAATATGTTTTCACAGTCAAGTTACTTGGCCATGAAGTAATTGCTATACTAAGAACCTCTGTCCTAGTCACATCAGGATTGTGAACCCTACTGCATTAATCCAGAACCTGCATGTTTGTCTGACTGTATGAAATAGGAGCAAACACTTTCTATGGTGAAGTAAACCTCAGACTGCTAAAATAAAAAAAAATAAAAATAAATAAAAATAAAGAGGTGAGGGTTCTGGTTTGTACCTGTTTGGTGGGAGATTTGGAGTCATAATAGTGGCATCCCTATTTTGGGAAGAAGTATGTGTGTTGCTAGTTATAAGGGATAGATCATATGTCAGGGGTTACCATCACTGTTTCTGAGGTCAGCTGATGAAGGCATAAGAACTACTACTACTGCGTCTATGGGTTTTCTAGATGAAAGTGAAGCAATACACAGTGCAAAAATGCACTCAGCAAACATAAGCTTCATTGCACATTAAACATTTGTGCACACGAAAATAGAACTGATAGTACCTTCAGAAAAGAAACCAAAACCAATCAATCAAAAAAAACAACCAACCAAACAAAAGAAGAGCGCACACACACAAAAAAAACCCAACCAACAACATAACAAACTAAAGCTTCCAGGGAGCATTAGTCCCACTTGCCCTGAGTATTCAAGATGATTTGCACATTTGTGTCAAAAATAGCCAGCATTTCTGAGCCTATGACAACTTGTTACTATTATGTAGTTGCTCAGACCATGATGCCAGATGTCTGGGGTAACCAAGCGCAAGCCTTAAAAAATACCTTGATGAATGTCTTAGGTGGCGAAAACCAGAACTGGGCCATTAAAATTTAGCTATATGCACACCCTGTGGGTGTGAGCAAGAACTGGAAATTTCTCCCCTTACAACAGGTGTTGCACAAGACACCATTGCTGTTCATAGGGTACTACAGTTAACTAAGTTTAGAAAATCCTGTATTGAAATACAACACGTTTTCCAATAAATCATTCCTGAAAGAATGGGTTCACTCTCTCAGCAGCTGAAGCGCTATGTAAAGAAAAATACACTTTTATCTCAGCAGGGGAATGAAAAAAGTTATCAGAAACCTGACAGTTTCCATGGATGCACAGATTTTCTTGTCAGAAAAAAAGGTTCCTATAAACCAAGAGACTCCTTTCAGTAACTTCTCAGGTTTTGCGAATCATCTTCTGCAAGAATTAGGCCTCAAAGCTTTGTGTGTCTGGGCCATCATCAGTAACTGCCTGTGCTTTAACCCTGGCTTCTGGGTTGCCTTCTCTCATGAAACAGACATGTTTCTGCTGCTCCTAGACATGTATCTAGCTGTGAAGAATGATTCAGTCTGTGACTGCTGTGTACTGCTTGCTAAAATGTCAAACTGAAACAAAATTATAATAATTTAAACATGGTTAATTTAATTTAATCAGGGATTCAGTATGAGATTACTGCTAAATTGGTGGTGCTTTGATTTGGGTTTTTTCTACTTATTATTTAAACTATCAGAATAGAATGGAGTAAAGTAGAATATGTGAGTTGGAAGGGACCTACAGCAATCATCTAGTCCAACTGCCTGTCCAATTCAGGGCTGACCAAGAGTTAAAGCATGCTGTTAAGGACACTGCCCAAATGCCTCTGAAACACTGACAGGCTTCAGCACTGACCACCTCTCTAGGAAACCTGTTCTACTGCTTGACCACCCTCTCTGTAAAGAAATGCCTCCTATGTCAAGTCTGAACCTTCTCTGATGCAGCTTTAAGCCATTTCCATGCATCCTGTCACTAGATCATAGAACAGTTAGGGTTGGAAAGGATCTTAAGATCTCCCTCTCCACTTCCCCTCCTCAGGAAGCTGTCGAGAGCAATGAAGTCACCCCTCAGTCTCCTTTTCTCCATGCTAGACAAGCCCAATGTCCTCATAGGACATTCCTTCCAGCTTTTTAACCAGCTTTGTTGCTCTCCTCTGGACACATTCAAGTACCTTAAATATTAACCAAGAAAATAAGTAAGATAGCTTTGTGACAAACCTACCTATTTATATTCATTCAGATCATGCTTTCCAGGTACTTTCCCTTTGAGTCAATCTTCAAAATAAAATATTTCATGGTCATTGAAAAGTTATTAAAAGCTGATGTTCAGTATCCTTCTCCATGTATTTCAATGTCTTTTGATGCAATGAGGAGGAAATACATTTTTGGTAATATGGCCCTGTAAAGCTTTTCCAATTTGCTTTCTTGCCTCAGTGCTCACCCAATTCATTTTGTCTGGGGATAAACTCATAATTTTGATATCTTAAATAATTCCTTCTGAATCTTCAAATATATATAAAAAAGTTTATATTCCTACCTGGAGCAAATGGATAATAAACACTTAATTCAGCTGAAACTGAAACCCCATGATTAGCTATGATAAATATGTGTATGCATTTAACTGCTAGGAATTTTATTTTTAAAATAACAGCCAGCCTGTCTGCTTGTGAATCTTACTAAACGTACATGCAATGTTATAGCTAACTGAATTTGTTCGGATACTCTTGTGCCAATGTAATATTTTTGTTTGGGTTTCTTGTTTTTTTTTCCTGAAGGTTTATAGCCTTTTCTAATTTGCACTTCTGCACCTCTCTCCTTTTCCTCTTAGACAGTTTACCAGCTCTACAACTCAGCACCTGGACCTATTTACTGGAGAGAAAGAAGAAACTATCAGGCGTTGGAAAGATACTACTCCTCTTCTTTGAGGAGGCTGAGGTAGATATATTGTATTAAACAAAAACCTTGATAGTGGCAAATCCAGAAGTATTTAAAATTTAAAACTCCTTCACATTCACAGCAGGGAGCACACACAATTGTTAAAAATGCAGTTATCTTTAATCACACAGTGAAAACTGTTCTCTAGGATGTTATTAATTCAGCATATTCTTAAACTATTTGAAGATCAAACAAGTCTAATAATTAAAGAAGGAAATCAATAGCTCTGAATTTTTATTTAAAGAAAGTATATATAGACTACAATTCTTTCCATTCAGATGCTAGAGATAGTGAAAATACTATGATCTATCCAAAAGACTGAAGACAAGTAGGAGAAAAGCCTGTGAGACACCTATATAATAGAAACTACTTGCTTCCTCTGCATTAGAGGTCTTCTGAAAGGTTACAGTGGATCTATTGTTGCTGAAATAATTTGATTATCACTGTCTTACCTCTTAGAATTCCCCATGTGGTGCTGAAAAACATAGTGCATTCACTATATTCCAAGGATATATAATTAAAAGAACTTGACTATGATATGACTATATTCCCAAATGTACAAGAAAGTATTACTCACGTATCATATTGTGTCAGGTGCAGACAATGGAAGAAATCTGTTGAAACAAAAACTATTTCCTTAACAGAAATATGCAAATGTAAAAGTATTGTAACAACTGAGTTTTCAAAATGGGTTCTAGCTACAATAATTTTTCAGTCTTAACTTAGAAGTGAAAGAGCTCCTCAAACACAAGCTAACAGACATCACACAAGGTATTTACTTAACAGTTTCTGCTTATAGGTCTAGAAGACGCTGGAATTTTTCTGGAAAAATTTTCCTCCTCCCAATAAAGATATTTTATTTAAATTTTATTTCAAATTATTCCAAAATAATAAGATATTCAAAATGCTTAATAATTACTGTGGAGCTAGTACTGCTTAATCAAAAGAGTTCCACCAGTATTTTGCTATAGGCTTTTTATACTTATTATCTTTCTCTTTGCAGTCAGAGAACTAATGGTTTTTACACTGTTCTCCCTCTGTCAATCGAGAACTTCCTAAACAGCCCTGGCTTCTCCTCTATTTGTTTTTGCAGACACACAATCCCCACTTTGACCAAAACCTCACTCCTTATGTCCTCATGTTGCATTTGTGCAGAACAGTACCTGAAGAAGGAAAACACTATTTTTTAAACTCAAATTTATCTCCCTCCCTGCCCTTGAAAAAAATAATCCTTTTAATGTTGTCAGGAGTCAATTTTCAACTCATTGCCTTAATTTACCAATTGCCACTACCTCTATGGAAATTACAGTGTCTCTGACAGGTCATGTGAAGTCATTCCTTCCCCTGACATTATGTGGAATCTTGTTAAAGACTATTAACTCATTAAAACAATTTTCCCTTTAGTAAGCCAATCTGCCATCTCATCATAGAACCATCAATTTTATATAAACCACAAATGACCAACATAAGTTTTATCTATTTATATATTTGTGAAGAATGTATCAGCTCACTAATGCCATTGACTAGTGATAGACAATCTACTTTGTCAAAAATTATCTTGAAGTGGCTTCTATCACTCTATGGTTTTATAGGGATTTTTTTAGATTTTTCCTCCTAACCATTAACCCTTCAGGTAATTCAGGCAACAGAATCAAAATATTTTAATGCAAAACCATCTTGATGTGTAGAAAGAAATTAAAGCTTTTTAGAACTAGAAGAGAAAGGTAAGATGTGGCTCTACAGAAAAATGTTGGATACCAAGAGAAAAAAATGTTCAGTTCTAGCTCCTACTTTCACTACTTTCTCTTTTCTACCACGTAACAACTTCAAATGAACTGTGTATTATCTGAGTTCCCCTTAATCCAGTCTCAATAAACTATAACATTATAAAGTCTCCTGTGATACCTCAAGGGATGATCTTGGTTCTTTGTGGCACAATACGGTAATTTCAGTAGGACAGAACTATGCGGAAGGTCATCAGGAGCAGCAGAATTTCTTGATAATGCCTGGATTTGGAATACGGATCCTTCAAATGTTCTCTTGCTATAATTTCCACTAAGTATGAGCAACAGAGCATTAAGAAATAGCAGACAAATTTAGATATCCTTGGCCTATCACTTTTATCTCTTCCATTATATCCTATATTGAGAAAGAATCCAACAACTCTATTGACTTTAAAAGACGATCCAGACCCTTAAGGTTTATAGGAAAGAGAGCTTCATTGGGAGTTATCAGCACCATACAATATTTGCTTCAAAACAAAATCTGAATCTTTTCGCTTCATTTTTTTAACAAAACTCTGCAATCAAACCCCTGTATGTGAAGCCAGCTGTTTTAGTAGCAAGAAGCCTTGCTTTATTTTTTCCTTGCAACTAATTTTTAACCTGATTTTGAAATTGTGCCAGCAGTTTACTTACACTGAAAGCATATCCATATGCACATATAAGCATGTACACCATAAAGAATCTGTCATAATGGTAAATTCATAATCTGATGGACTGGCACAGAGGTCAGTGACCATACCTTTCTTGGGCTTTAAACAAAATTACCTATAAAGAATATGGCTATAGTCATAGCTTTTTAAAACATAGCTTGACAGATTCACACTTCCAGTTGCACAACTATTATTATCAAGTTCTGTTCTTAACATCATCCTGTATACAGTTCAGTATGCAGTCATTCCAAATTTATTTACATCTGAAGCATTCTTTTCTGTAGAATAAAAATCTTATGGATGTTATCAGACTAATAACTATTTATAGCATAATAAAAAGGATTGCAGATCTAGTCAGAGAGAATCAGTGATCTTTACTTGTATCTCAAAATATATGTTGATATTTTTGAAGTTTAAGTAAAGGTATTTTTATATCATTTGTTTAGCTTCTGGCAACATTCAGTTTATTGATTTCAGATTTATATCAATTAAACAATTCCTGATGTTTATATCAACTTCTATTGTCTGACTCCATCGGAAAAAAAAAAAGTTAATGCATGAGTTTTTAAATAAGGGAATTAATTAGCTTTTCATGAGAAACAAGATGTTCATTGATTCAGTAATTTCAGCTTTCAAAAGAGACTACATATCATCCTGAAATTATGTATCCTATGGTTAAGTTATGCTGACAATATCCCTTGAGAAACAGCTGACAGGTGTCAATCAGATTTGCAAAATTGTTTTGGTTTAGCTGTTCAGCATTCTCTGTCTTGGGAATTTACAAACGCTTTGACACATCCAATGTCTAATTTTGCTCAAATTACTATTTTAAAGCTCAAGAAAAATGCTGTTTCAGGCAATTAAAAAATTCTGAATTAATTTTTAGGATGCAAAAATATCTTTGCTATCACATGACACATTTTGTACACAGTTTGGGTTGATACATTATTAAAGCTACAGAAAATATGTGGGTTTGAATTTTATAAGAACACTGTCATTTAAGTTTGGGGTTGTTGACTCCTGGGTGAACATAACAAACAGGGAAGAAAGTTCAATTTCTTGGTCTCCAACTCCTCCATAAATAGGTAATGTCAAGAAAATGTATGGGATGAAAATTACAGGAAAGAAAGAATTCACAGAAAAGAAGGTGGAAAAATGCATGGAGGCTCTAGAACACTTTATACATTTTAAGATCTAGAAATATTTAAAGTTTCATGCATATCTCACTCAAAAGGATGAACGTTTATGACAGTAAAATAAGAGATTTATATGATTGACAATTACCAGCCTAACAGTCGTAATTAGAATGGCCCGATTAATTTTAAAAGCAATCTAGATATCCTCATGTTTTCATCATGACATCTGGGAAAACAAATAAGTTCATTAAGAGTTGTAACGTAATCTGATCTCAGAACAATGCTGCCTTAATAGGTACACTAGAAATATCCCATAATGTTTGGTCAGAAGCAATCTTTCTCTGTGTTCCCTAACCTTCATTTTGCTTTACAATTATTACATTACTCTTTCTGCAAAAAAAAATGACTTTTTTGTCTGCAAAACACCATGTAAAAATGCCTGAACTACATATATGAACAACAATATTTTTCAAAAGGCCATACTTCTGTTACTTTTTAGATGGCATCTAAAAGGCCTAACAGCCCCTTGAAATTCTTCCCCAAAAGTGTAATATGATAGCTGAACTTGTTAGCACTAAAATAAATTGCATGATAAGATGGTTTCCTGGTTAAAAAAAAAAAGTTTTCAGTGCCAGTGACTGGATATTCATCAAAAGACTATTATTTTTTGTCAGCTAGCAGCTTTTACACATACAGAGTATTCTTAAACTATGTTTGATTCTTCTTGCTTGGAAAATCAGATGGTTCCTTCAGATTAAAGATAGACTGAATCAAAGTTTATGAACTACTGAAAAGAGGGACTTGATTTCCAGCATAATATGGAAATAAGTCTGAATTCAACAGGTTTTGCATATTCTCAATACAAGATATAATGGAAGGTGTAAAACTGAGTAAGTGTGAAAGGTATTATGCAATTACTGGAAATGATAGATTAATAGCAATAAAGTTCTGTACAGTGTCTGCTTTGTGACACAAAATGAACAAGAAGGAGACTCCTCCAAACTGGAGAGGAATACAAAGCTTTCCTAGGAAACAAATACAATGTCTTAGCTATGCCACAGGCCCTATGAGCTACTTGTCAAGCCTATAAATACTTTCAAGAGTGCTCAAAAACTATGCAATCATCAAACCAAAATAAAAAGATCCTAGAGTTATCCTCTCCTGAATCCTACAACCATGTTATACTGGCAGTAAATGGAAAAAAAAAATGCACTTTGCCAGCTCAGGCCTGGATTGTCCTTATGAATGTGATGCATCTTGATATAATTTCTTAAATCAAGGGAAGGCCACAGTCAAAGTATAAAAAGATGAAAAGATTAAATAATGCCACCATGTTTAATAAACCCCAAATAAACTGGTCTATATTTTCCCATACAACTAACTTAGGTCGTAGACTTAATGAAGAACATCTATTAGCAAAGTCAAAGACATTAACCTTTCTCTTTTACTTTGACAGATGAAAACATACTTATCAAGAAGCACTGTCCTCTAATTCTTCATACTTGATGCTTTTACTTGCAATACACAGTCCTTCATGAAGCTTTACATCTTTTAGCCATACAGCTCACTCCTGAAGTTCAGCAAATCCTTGACATAAGTCAACGAAATGACAACACTGTCAGCATTGTCATCAGTCTTTGAAGAAGCTCTTTAACTAAGGGACTTTGACTCACTTTTCACCCTTTATTGTACAATACATTATGAAAATGAATAAAGACTTTCACGATGAGACAAGTGAAATGAATAAAATGCCATAATAATCATTGGTACCATAATTGAAGTGGCTTGCTATTTTTTAACAGAATATGCCATTTAAAAAATTAGCAAGCTACATTCTATATAAGCCCTAGAGGAATCTCTGAACAAATAGCAATGTTACACACAGGTTCCACAGAAAATCAACACTGGTTATTAACCAATGAGATATTCAGTACAGGATTAAAAAACAGGCATAGATGCTTGAACTAGAGCTGTGTCAAAAGTTATTTTAAATTACTGTGCAGCTATAATTACAACCGTGACATGGTAACAAACCAAAGACTATCACATGATTTTTGCAGTTATAGTTCAACTATAAGCATACTGGCTTAGAGAACTGTACTAAAACTATTGACTGTTTAATCACAAAAGGAGAGCATTTTGTAGTTGGGGAGTGCAAACCCTATTTAACAACTCTTAGTATTTGTATTCTGCAAGGCCTATCACACTTCAGGGAAAATGGAAGGCAATTAAAAAATTGCAAATTGAGAAGTCTCACAAAAAGGAAAAAAACAAACTAGGAAAAGCATAAAACAAAATTTCTTACCATTTTACACTTAAGGTGATTAATCAGCAGCAACTTAGACTTCAAGAAACATCAGATTATACATTTGACTTCCTTTTGTAAACTGTTAAAATGGAAGACCATTGTCTCCATTTTGTTTTATAATCATGAAGCACATTCTTGATCATCATCAAACATTAGTACTTTTTTTTAAATAGTAGAAGGGAAAAAACTTTATACTTCATGTGTAAGGGTTAACCCCTTACCATACACAAACCGTAGCATATTAATAATAACACAGCACTTTCTCACCAGTTTGTACATTGAATATTTACAAAGAATATATATGTTGAAGCCAGAACCGTAGATGTAAACTTGAATTGAAAAGCACAGCCTGTGTAGGTTGGAGAAAAAACAGTAGTTTATGTTTTTTTCTTTTTCACACTGCTTTTCTAGGCTTAATCACAAAGTTTTGCTCATTTTGTTATGGGCAAGAAGATAAAATGCCAACACCCATTAAAAATTCAAAAACTTTATGCATAATCTCTTTGATAATAGAAATGTTTCAAAAATTTCATGATATCCAAAATTTACACAAATTCCCTAGCTCTTAAGAACAACAAATTTAATTAAGGGTTTTATTTTGTGTGATTCAAGGTTTTTTATGCATTTACAATCTGATGTTATTGGTAGCATTTTATATTCATGTACTTTTCCTTGTATCCCTGAATTTTTATTACATTTAGTCTGTATCAATTATATGCATTTGTAATTACATAACACACATATATATATTATATATATGTGCCATTTCCTTATGAGAGAAAAAGTAATTATTAAAAGACATTTAAAAGGCAACAAATCTAGGACAACAAAAGCGCTTTTGGGATATGGTGTTTGGATTCCCTTCCTTGGTGCTGGATATACAAACATTCAATGTATCAAACTGGGACATTCAAGGCAGTAAATCTGAAATCTCTATGAAAGGAGTTTATCTTGCATGTAACATAGATAGTTCAAGATCTAAATATAAAGTAGAATTATGAACGGCAAGAACTTCCTAGTTTTGAAGAAATCAACACTAAATTGCAAAAAAAAAACCAAAAAAACCATCCTTCTCTTAGCATGACAGCTTGTGCTCCAGAGAAATGCACCTTCCTGAAAAGACTGCTAGGTATTTTCCCTAAGGTGAGAAAATGGCTTGAAAAAAATTGATGTTCTTTCAACGATCATTAAGTCAAACAAAACAAAATGAAAACAACTCCCCAAAATAGATCATTCAGCTAACACTCAGAATAGTCCTTGAGATTCTTTGGGGAAATCAGGTATATATTTGCCCTAGAGGAAATTAACCCATGTTCTGCATATGTCATACTTACAGCATTTCTCCTCTTTGATCTCAGCTAATCTAATAAAGGTGTGTTGTTAACCTGCCAAGTGGGATGAGATAATTGAATTTAGTGAAGTAGCAACTTGAAAGAGAGAAGAGCAGCATATTTATCAGTGGCTCAAACTAAGTAATCTGTCTGAAAATCAAAGACTTGGAGTGTAGAAACATGGATATTCCCAGCCCACATTATATCATTATACAGTTGTCCCCTGCGGATGCAAATGATCCATCTATATATGTACCTGCTGTTTTAAGTCTCAGAACAGATACAGAGATATCTCCATTCTGTGGGATCCCCTAAAGAATGGTCTTTTGCAGAATAGTACCATTCTAGCACAAAGTTTCATTTCCTGGCAAGAAAGTGAAGAGTGTACTGAAATACTGCTCAGCAAAAAGGGTGATGTTCTTCTGGACCTCTCTTGCAAAGAGCTCTGTTCCTCTACTCATGTAAGATAAATAGCAACATCAACCCTATGTTTTTATTCTTCAGAATAGCTCAGAGAGACCAGCCTTCATTTGAGAAACAACAGGACAGTACAAAATGGATTCAACTAGCTTTCCTTGGCTCATAAGGCAAATTCTGGTTGTCAGGAAGCACTAATTACATTGTTATTCATAATCATCTCAGCTTTGCCCAGTAATTCAGTACATACTTTTGTTCTTTCATTTATTAATGGCTTTTCTATTTTTAAAGGACTTTTTTTTTTTGTTTTATCGAGCTCAAAACTCATCTGATTTCTTAAAGCATGCATTTTTATAAATGTTTGAAGTAGAACAAACATTGTTTGTATATGCAGTAAGTGGAGGAATTTTAATTAGTAAAAGCAGTAATGATTTTGATATCATCAGAAAAATACCAATGAATACAACAAACATAAAAAGACAGGAAAATCTCTTGTTCAAGTGCTCCTATCATAAGTATTTCATAGTATTTATTAAAAAGAAAGGAATAAAAAACCACGGTAACACAATAATATTTTCATGGTTTTGTTAATGGTCCAGTAACACTGCAGGCAGATTTAGTGGAATAAAACTTCTCCATGATAAACACTTTATCTCTAGCTGAAGTCTCTGCTTATTATCTGAAAGAAAGTAGTAGCAAGGTTGGTGCTGGTCCCCCCTCCCAAGTAACAAGTGATAGGACAAGAGGAAATGGCCTGAAGTTGTACCAGGAGGGGTTTAGACTGGATATTAGGAAATTATTATTACAAATTTTTTTATATTTTTTTTTTATAATTTCTTCATCAAGAGGGTTGTCAAGCATTGGAACAGGCTGCCCAGGGAAGTGGTTTGAATCACCATCTCTGTATGCATTTAGAAGATGTGTAGATTTGACACCTAGGGACATGGTTTCATGGTCAGCTTGGCAATGCCAGGTTAATGGCTGGACTTGATCTTAAAGGTATTTTCCAAACTAAATGATCTTATGATTCTATGGTTCTATGATACTATAAATGAAATTATGGAAATCCCCCTACAGTATCATGCACTGGAAACATCAGCGTCATTCACATCAGGGAGAAAAAAAATGGTTCTATGTGACATTTTGACTCAAGAATTTTAGAAGTGAAGACAAAAAAAAAAAACAAAAACCCAACTCTTTTTGTAATGAGTATTAATACTTAAAGCTTCAAAGTGTGAACTAACCTTTAATTAACAGAATCAGGAAGTTTTCCTTGCAAGCACATGTTTGCATAACTGTGTATCTTTTGATAAATATTTTCTTCTGAGTCATCTGGGCCTGTTAAATGGTGAACTATTTGCTGGATTAGATACGTGACAAATCTAATCCTACATAGTGTCTCGACTTAATGAACTGCTCATCAGCCACTTTCATCTGGTGAAATGTGGATGTACTCATACCATCCTACATAGGAAGTAAAAATCCCACATATTTAGCTAATTGTTCATGTACAAGTTCAATTTTCTGGATTTTTTTGTTTGTTTGTTTGTTTGTTGGGGATGAGGGGGGTGTATGTTTGTTTGTTTGGGTTTTTTTCCTCTCCAAATGGTTGACTAACAAATGAAAGATACCAGCAAAGCACAGAGATACTATTTTGGTAAGAAACTTTCCTCAGAATCTCAAATGAATTCTCAAGACAAAAAAATTGCGAGATGCTTACTTGTCTAGCTTTCTGGAAAAGTATTATATTTACTTCAGTTGTATTTGAATTTCCAGGGTTTATTTTTTCTTATTTCCAGTAGATACAAGCAAATTTACTTTCTTGACCTTAGAGTGTGAAATTCAACCAAGTTTTGGTAACAGAAATTTCTCCATTTAGTGAGATAAAGTTCATTTCTGAAAGCCATATGAGCTCAGGGAATTCACAGCATGAACAGTAAACATCTAACAAAGGAAAGTGTTTGTTTTCCAAGGCAGTCCTCCCCAAGTAAGACCTCCCACATCAGTAAGTCACCTGTGGATCATAGCTTGCAGGAAAGAAGGGAAGGTAATAAAATAATAGAATCATAGAATGGTTTGTGTTGGAAGTGACCTTAAGGATCATCTGGTTCTAACCCCCTTGCCACAGGCAGCGACACATTCCACTAGACCAGGTTGCTCAAAACCCCATCCAACCTGGCCTTGAAACACTTTGAGGGACAGGGTAGCCACAGCTTTTCTGGGTAATGTCTCACCACCCTCACAGTAAAGAATTTCTTCCCAACATCTGATCTACATCTATCCTCTTTCAATGTAAAGCCATTCCCCTTTGTCTTGTCACTACCTGCCCTTGTGAAAAGTTCCCTCCAGATTTCTTGTAGGCCCCCTTTACGTAGTGGAATACTGTTATAAAGTCTCTGCTGAGTGCTGAAAGGCTACAAGACAGAAAAAAATTCAGTGTAGGGAATAGAATAAAAACAGAGAAAGTAATCAAAGCTAGACTGCACATAATGGAGATTTAAAAGGTTAAAAGTTGCCAAATCTTTCCTGTTCTCTGTACATGAATAATTCTTCAGTCCTTTCCAAAATACTTCTCTGCCTGATTCTAACAATCACAGTGTTGACAGTTCTTGTTTTCATCCATCTTCAGTAGGTCCAAAATATCCTCAAATAATGTCAGTCTTATCTCCCACAACTGTAACTGTGATGCTAAAAGAGAATTGAGCATTTTGGTTAAGTCATTCTTACTTTACAGTGGCCCAGTTTTTCTCTGTAAGCATATGCAATTGATGATGGAAATCATATTAACTGCCTAAGTTCAACTTGAAGTCCGGCCATCAACTGTCAGGAAAAAGTTGTTTTGGCCTATTACAAGAAATTTTCTTAAGTACTAATGGACATTAAGATCAAAGTGAGTCAACTTTGTTTAGTTTGTTTTTCCTCACCTTAAATACATATTTAAGAATATTATTGCAGCTAACTGGCTTCAAGTGTTTTGAGTTTTTTTTATAATTGTATATAAAAATGACATGTTAGCTTATTCCAATTTATTCACCTTTACTCCCATTATGCAGCAAAACCAGAATCTACATTTTTACAATATTTCACAAATAAGAATTTGCCTAATATTGAAACTCTTGTTGTCCTTTATACCACAAAACCAATCCATTTCTAAAATGTGTACCTGAAGTGTATTTCTCCTGACTAAATTTTACCTTGTTTGGATCTGTGCCACTCATTCTACTTCTCTGCATGCAAGACCCATCAGTTTAATGATGACTAGTGTTTTACTGCATACTGATCAATAAACTTTTTAGAATTGTTTTTCCAAAATCTTCCCATGAAAGGCACTTCTCCATGAAAATGTTTGGCTAAAGAAAACAGTTAATTTTTTTTTTATTTTTTTTTTTAGTAAAGTATCAGAATTAGGCTTTTATATCCTTAATTCAGATACCTAAGGAAGTAATCTTATTTTCATACATGCTGAGTACACATTAAATAGGAGTAAACAGAATCTGATGGTAGCTCAGCATGTTGGAAAACATTAAACCACTGATTAGGAATTTCTACAGCCATTTAGGTTTACTTTTAAACATTCAGCTTTACTCAAGAAAAAAAAAATAAAACAACAAACACATAGGACTGTCTTGAAAGCTGCACTTCTGCAGTTTCAGTAGTGAATCCCAAACTACACACTTTAACATTTGGCAAAATTTCAAATATAAAGTATACAAAGGCAGCTTGATATGTTTTCTTTATGAAAGACTGGTTCTTGTATGAATTTATGCTGTAAGAAACAGCTTTAGTCAATTACTCAAACCTTCAAAACAATACAAATCTTAATCTCACTAGCTTTACTCACAAAAGACTTGAGAAAGCTATTTCTGTAAATAAAGCAGTTAAAACGCATTTCCACATAATCTGTTTGAGATTTCTGTCACATATGTTTTCATAACTTTTTTGTGTTTTACTTCAGCTTCTTTTAATATGGATAGTATGAACTTTAGTTTGGTGCTTCAGAGATCAAACAAAAAAAATTCAAGTTCAAAATTTATATGTACATTAAGTACAGGTATGTACAGGTATGTACAAGTATATAAACAAGTTCATTACATTGTAGATATGTTAGAATGTAGAATTTGCTGAATTATACTGAAATATGAATTTACCATACTTGTAGTACTGTTTGTTAGAAATGTTTTGATTAATAAGCTAACAGAAAGGCAATTTGAAACAATACAGTAAGTTTGATAAGACAACACAAAATTTGGCAACAAATTTCAACTATAATTTAATCTGATTGAACTGAATGTAGATAAATTGATGTAAATTAGGACTAGTTTAACTTCAGTTTAATCTCATGATCAAGAAGTGTTCAAGGTACATGAAAAAGGCCTGAAGAAAGATGGTGAGGTAGGAAAATGATAATCAAATGACTAGGACTCATTAAATTAAAAGATATTAAATTCATTAAAAAGACATTAAATTCAAAGGAAGGGTTTGGCTGTCTTCTCATTTATGTGAGTATATACCAAACTAATTACGCAAAGGCAGCAGAGCACACTTGTAAAACCTACAAGGATCAGAGCCAAATCAGAACCAGATGTTTTTATGAATAGCAGTTATTAAATTGTCTCTCAGAACTACTTTTAGACTAGACAGCTTTTAGACTAGAATGAAATTTTGCCTCTATTTATATCCTTTGAAACTCATTTATGCCAGCAGCTTTCACCATTATTTTCAATATCAAAGAGCTACTAGTATCCTTTACTGGAAAAAGCATTACTGGTAGACATTTAAATAATATTGAAAATTACATTTATTTAAAAGATTTTTTCCCCCATACATTACAGTTCTAACTATCAGGATTCATTTTTTTATTATTTTTTATTTTTTTAAATTCACCTCATAAGCAAAAGGTTAGCAAATACATCTACATAGAAGTAGTATGTAGAAGTAATATGCAGACATACACAGTGGGAAGAAAGAAGGTTTTCAGGTGCCTACAATAATTATCAAGCCTACAATAATTATCAAGTTCAACCACCTGGCCAATTCAGGGCTGACCTAATGTTCAAACATATTGTTAAGGGCACTGTTCAAATGCCTCTTAAACACTGACAGGCTTGGGGCATTGACCACCTCTCTAGGAAGCCTGTTCTATTGCTTGACCACCCTCTCTGTAAAGAAACTCCTTCTGTGTCAAGTCTGAACCTCTCTGACGCAGCTTTGAACTGTTCTCATGTGTCCCGTTACTGGATACAGGGAGATGAACTCACCTCCCCTCCTCTCTTGCTCTCTACAGGAAGCCACAAAGTGCAACCAGGCCACCCCCAGCCTCCTTTTCTCCAAGCTAGAAAAGCCAAAGTCCTTAGTTACTCCTCACAGGGCATTCCTTCCAGACCTGTCACCAGGTTTGTTGCCCTCCCCCAGGCACACTCAAGGACCTTCATATCCTTCTTGAACTGTGGGGCCTACAACTGCAGGAACTATGCAAGATGAGGCCGCACCAGCAATAAACACAACTGAATACACAATTTCTTATGCATAGAATATAGATTTACACTGACTTAAGCTTACAAGCATTCCTCATGTAGAAGCTTCAATGATTTCAGGAAAGGCTTAAGTGTTTTAAGACACGCTGTCTTCTATGTGATACGACTGAAAATTCTTAATTACTATTAAATTGCTGAGGTGAATAGCTTGAGAGAGGATGCTTCAACACCTGAGCGGGGTGAAGCTCAGCGTCCAGGAGCCTCAACTCAGACAGTCAACACACATCGAGGGAGCTTCAAGTCCTCGATAGGACTTGCCCAGGAGCCAGCAGCTCAGCTGACGCGAGCAGCTGACTCACAGGGGGCGGAGCCAGGAGGAGGGGGCACCAGCCCTGACTGGATAAAAGCCTGCCGCAGGTAGTGCAAGCGATTAGGAGTATAGTGATGAGGGCAGGTTGAGGTAGTTTGCGTGGGTAGGTGACCGGGATGGTGAGCATTCGCCTTATGATCAGGTCCTGGTCTGGGAACTCTGCTCTGGCTGCCCTGGTGGTGGCCAGCGTAGGCACCCAGACAGAGCTGGTGAGAGGGGAGGCTGCAGTGCAGAGCTTGTAGTGTAGAGAGTGCCTGCCCTGGTCTTGTGAGGGGAGGGTGTGCCATGGGCGGGGCTGCACTCG
>JANHGB010051077.1:0-22334 GCA_026283785.1 Coracopsis vasa | reverse complement strand
CGGGTGCAGGAGGATGGGACCGGGGTACGCGGCCCCACTGCCCCGGGCAGTCCCCGCTGCTTCGCTTTGCCGGGGTCCAGCGGAGATGGTAGAGGAAAAGGGGAAGATCTGGGGTTAGTGCGAAACATGAGGGGGAAAAAGCCTTTTGAGCTTATTTCTGGCAGTCATACCGCTGAGACCCCTGAGAGGTTCTTATCGAAGTGTTCCAGCAGGGATGCTTGTGCTGGTGATGATAGTTAATTAAGATAAAGTCTGGAATAGTTGCTGGGCAGCAACACGAACTGTTCTTCAAGTTAAGCAATTAGAATACTTATAAACATTATTAAGCCCAAACTGAGCACTTTTAACAGTCGGGGATAAGCAAACGGGCCAGGTTGGATGGGGCTTTGAGCAACCTGGTCCAGTGGAAGGTGGAACACCAAGGGGAGGAATTGCCCTTTCCAGCAACAGGCAGCCACTGGATAAGTTGAGGTTTATCATCAATCGCTTCCTGCAGGGGCAGCAGGATGATGGCTGCTTTAAACTTCCATCCCAAGGGAGTCTTTTCCCACAGCCAGAGACCTGGAAGTCCAATCAAACCCATGCTCATCTCACCTAAGAGGTCTCAAAAGCAGACCTTTGGCACAGGGGTTGCTTAAAATTGGAAGACTTTTCTCCCAAAGCACTTGGGAATATTCCTATCCCTCTATCTCCCCCTTTCTAACTTTTCCCTAAGTCCCTGTGAAACAGGAGTGATGGAAGAGCCTCGCACCAAGTTTCCATGAAGTGATTTTCCATTTAAATGTTCTTCTCTAGTACAAAATCAATGCATTTGGCCAGAATGAACCCTCCCATTTCCCAAATCTCTTTGAAAACCATCGATAACACTTTCCCAAATGAAAGTGGATGTAGATGAAGACAGTCTGTGGCTCGAGACAGATGTATTTTGAAGTGATTCTGACCATTGTAAGTGCTGCTAGTAATAGAAAGAACCTGGTTAATGCAAGGCAGCAGCAGGATAGCCATAACTCCCATCAGATCCTTATCTCTATTGCTGTCGTTTACAGAAGCTGAGCTCCTTTGCCTGTTGTTTGGTGTAGACACACACATGTGATCACAGCCCGTGATTGAAGAGGCTTTATGGGCAGGCAGAGGGTGGGAAGGGCAAAGAGAGAGCAGAAAGGAGGAGTGAGCAGCCAGATCATGGTACAGGTTGGTCGAGTTGGATAAAATACCTCACTGGGTGGTTTAAAGTCAATCTGGTAGACAGCATATACAAATAAAGAGCTCTCCCCACTTCCCAGTGTGAGTTATTGCCACGAAGGCAAGGTTTTATCGAGTGGGGGAAGTGACATGGGTTCTCTTTTCATGCTCCAACAAAAGACATACCAGGCAGCCTTCCAAGATCTGTCTGCACTGTTAGTGCAAGGAGGGATCAACAGTTATCTTGACAGGTTTATCTTTCCATCTTTGTTCATCCTGCTTCTTCTTTTGTCCTCCCCTTTCTCAGATGGCTTTTCCTTCCTCTTCCATGTTCTTGCCCTATGTCTTATCCTGCCTTTCCAGCTGCCTTTCCCAAACATTTCTGCAGGTTTCCAATGGGTCCGTTATCGCATGTCTACTCTTCCTCTTCCAAGAGCAACCCTTTATGTAGCATATCTGGACATTTAGATAGCACTTTTTAATGGAGATCTTAACGTGCCAAAGCAGGACTGGGGCATGTAGATGTGTTTAAGCATCTCTGGTTTAACCGAGGGAGGACCGAAGCAATACAAAGATAACTCAGTTGCCAAAGGTTGCACACAAAGTGGATCCAGCAGCAGATACGGGGCTGGCATTTGGGATGGTGCCTCCAGGAGATAAACACAACATGGAAAAGTCAGTGGGTCCTGGGAAGCAAATGACTCCTGAAACCACTCTGCCTGTCCCAGCCCCTGGCTACACCCGAAGACAAGGGATTATTCTATCAGTTTCTTTAAGCTCCAGAGATAAAAGGAGTTGTACCACTGGCCACAAGCCAGTCTCCGGTCTCCTGACTGCACTCTTTGCCTGGAGCCAGTGGTCTCATTGTGTTTCTGAGCTCTGCCAACACGATGTTGCAGCTTTAGTTGCATTTTTGGGTGATGGGGTTATTTTATTGTACCAATTCCTCACCCTGGTTTTAATCATGACCTTGCTGAGAACTTTATTCCCTTGGAAAACATAAGGAAGACACATTTCGTTCCTGGCTGCTCCATGAGTGCCCTTAGATCAGCGTGCAAAGCACGTGTGTGCTGTATTACTATGTTTTCCCACCACCTCCACCTGGACTTAACAACTCTTTCCAGCTCATATGAGCTGCTGAAATCTGATTTCATCCCTGCTTTTGCCGAAAGCAAGAAATGAAGAGAGGGAATAAACCCGGCGCCGCGCTCGCTGAACACCGCTTTGTTACCATCTGCGGCTCTGCACAGGGAGTTTGTGCACAGGAGGCAGGCAGGAAACCAGCAACTTTCCCAGGAAAAAAAGCCCAGTGTCCTCTGTGCTGCTCTTGTTGGCTGTTAGCGGGTGGATGGGGAGAGGAAAACCCCTCCTCTAAACCCCAAAGCTCCTTTTGACAGCGACAAATCATTAGCTTGGAGCCAGTCTGCAGCATGACAAAATCAGCTCGAGGAGGGGGGGAATTCACCTCGCTCTTGACAAGAGTGATGGATTCCCAAGGGAAGGAGGAATTCTTGTTGAGGAAAACAAGGAGGGAGCAGTAAGAGATGGTCAAAGTGCCTTAGAAATAACTACCTGGGTATTATCGCTGTGCACAGGAGTGTCTGCATGGCTGCTGTGTTTATGCCACATCACTCAGGCTGCGGTTGTGGTGGTGATTACTGTAAATTAAAGCTGTAGGAAGGTAAGGTGGAAAAGCAGTTTTCAAAGGGGGATGATCCCATGGGCTGGGAATGGATGACAAGGAGGGAAACATCCCGTGTTGAGGCAAGTGAGCAGGCACAGGGGGACCACAGGCATGTGCTGGGGATGTTCCCCTGGGAGGTGGTCCCATGCTTGGGCTGCTGGGTGCCCTTGGTCTGGAGCTGGTGGCCCTCTGGTGTGGCTGGGAGCTGGGTACCAGCATGTGGGCTCATCCCCATCCTGCTCTGGGGTTCTAGCAGGGATGGGCAAGTGTCCACTGCTGGTGGTGGGGATGAGCAGGCAGGTTGGGAGCACTGGAGGTGGCTCCTGATGATGTATCCTCCATGCATCTCCCACAGAGCTATTTCAGTCTGTTTATAGAGAAGGGAGCTGAGGTGAAGATGCTCTAAGGGTAGGCGATGTGCCCCGCTGCCAATGCTTGTGCCCACATTGGCCATGGCACTGCTCCAGTGCAAATCAGGAGCTGCAGCTCCCAGATCTTCTCCCACTTCCAGTTATGGAAAACACCCACAAACCTCAGAGACATCTTCTGGCCAAGAGCTGTTGCTAGGACAGGCTGTTTGTAGCATTGCTAACACAGCTCTTTTACCACCTGAAAATACCCAAGGGCCCAAACCCGTGCCTTGAAGGGGATGCTAAACTGTAATCTAATTGATAGCCTCAACTCCAGCAAGTCCATTTTAACAGTGCCCTGCAGTGTCTGCAGACAGAGAGAGCAGGGGGAAAGGAGGGAGCAAGTCAAGAGAAATAAAGTTAAATAAATATTTGCTCTGTGGCATCTACTGGAGAAATTCCTGCAGCAGGAAAACACACTGCAAATAAAGATACCCTGTGCTGCTGGCTCCCCTTCCACCGCGGGACAGCTCCGCTTGGGTTTGCTCCTTTAGGGCTCTTGGGCATCCTTGGAAATCAATCCTAACCACTGTGCCCTGGGCAGGGGACCCATTTGGTTGGTGGGAGCTGAGTGCCAAGGGCATTGCTGGGTGATTAAAAGCAAAGCTGTGACCACCTCCAGCACCCAGGGATGAGTTTGGAGGAGGAGGACCAAGGGACATCAAGTAGAGCTGTTCAAATTAGGGCTGCTGCCGTACAAAAGCCACCCAGGAAGAGTCATTAGGGCTTGAACTAATTATAGTCTGTCTGGGTGGTGGTTGGAGGTTATGAAATAGGAAGTGTTTTCTAGCTGCATGGCTGCATCGCTCGGTAAAGAGGATTTTGGTGCCATGCAGAGGGGATGCACCTGCAGGGCCTGTAAGCAGAGAGGCATGACAAGTCAGCAGAGCACAGGCTGGGAATCAGAGAGCCATTGCCATTATGGGCATCCAATTCAGTCAGTTAGGTGTCTCTTTGGTGATTCATCTGGCAAGGATTTGGGGTGGCTGCTCCTTCTCATGGAGGTTTCTGCCCCACATAGCTGGGGCTTAGCCAGGACCACTGTGGGGAGATGCTCAGTCTCTCCAGTTGGCTGGTGGGATGGGCATGGTGCATCGATGACACCGATGGCTGCAACTTCCTCAAGTTTCGATACGCTTTGTTCTGACTCAGTTTGGTTATCTCCAGCACAGATTATCTCTACCTCCCTCCTCAGTTAATCCATTAGGTTAAATTCATTAACACTGACAAAGCTCTGCTTCTCTAATGGCTGATTTTACCCCCAAAAACTAGTGTTTGAGTTGTCATTGTTCCTTCCTTTTTGAAGGAGAGTTCTGTTTCCTCCCCTCTGTGCTAGTGGAGGTTTCTCCTGTAACCTTTGCTGTTGTTGTTTTGCACCGAGCAGAGCATTGACTCATCGGCAGCCTCTGTGATAACTATAATTAGGAGAAAATGCAGTTACAGAGCTCTTTCCTCTGATGCAAGCACATCATTGTCCTGGCAGAGGAATAATTCTTGCTATGTTCTCAGGTGGGTGTGGGCAGCCAGTGATTACATTTCTCACTCATATTGTTTGAGTGGATGTTCCTACCTGGATATGCTACCTGAGGAGCAAGTGGTAGTCTGAAGCCATCTTTATCACCTCCACTTGTTTTGAGCATAAGTCTCTACCGATGCATTTAAACATATGGGAAGAGAATATGAATGTATAGAGTGGAGTAATCAAAGCATTGGCACTGTGTCATATACCCAGGGGCTTACTTAGTGCTCCTGAAAAAGCATTAAAGTCAAGAGAAGAAATTCACTGGATTTCTATCCAAACATCAGCTGGGGATGGGGATTGTCAGGAGAGCGTCCCTGCCTGGGAATCCCACTGCTGTATCTGAGCTGTGCTTTGAATGGTGTTTGTCCTTCCACATCCCCAAATCCCCCTGAGTGCCCCCAACACAGGGGCTGGGGGCTTGGGTGACTCTGCCCACCTCATTGGAGTGACAAAAAAGCTTGGGATCTCACAGCATCCCCTCCTGCCTCTGTGCTCCGAAGCCAGAGCTGCCCTGCAGCCTGCTCATTGCTATTTGGGGTTCAATCCATTAGCACCAAACTGCCTGCACCTTCCTTGGGCACTGTCATTGCTGCGTTTCCTAGTTGCAAACATGGAACAGACCATGGCAATATTACAAAGAGAAGCAGAGTAAAGACTGGTTGAACTGCACAAGTCTTTTTCTCTCCATCTCACACCTAATAGAGCCATACGGGGTTTAGGGCCAAGGAAGAAACGTCGTTCTAATATCCCATTAAACGCTGCTGTGCTCATCAGGATAACTGCTGGGAGAAGAGGCAGAGCTCAGCCAGTGAGAAAACTCATAAAGCTCTCCCTTTGCTGCAGGGGGAAAAGCACGATGTAGAAAACCATCTTGGCAGCTAAATAATAGGAAATACCTACGCACATCGCAGGCTGCTGCGTTTTACTTTGTCACCTCAATAGCTGCAGGTTCAATAGCTCAAAATGATCAGTGGAGATAACAGGAGAGATTATGGACCTGGTCTGGCAACAGCCCATTTTGCTGGGTGCAGAAGGTTGGTCACATATACCTGCGAGCATCCCATCTTGGATTGTCTCAGATACCCCTCCATAGTGTTTTCCATTGCCAGTTACTCACCATCTGCCCTCTGATGGGGGATTTATACCCAAACCCTGCCCATATTGTCCTGCTGGGGTTGGTCTGACCCGGCCACGTGGCATCCAGGAGAGCCTTTGGTTTCATTGTGCTTTCCCATGGGAAGCTGAAGTTGGTGGACCTGCTGATCCCAGAGCTGATTAAAACCCAAATCATACCAACTTCAGGTCTGATTGCTGCCCACCTTCCTCTTGCTGTGAGAGCAGGAGGGACTCTGAGAGCGTTTATCAGTTCAAATGGCTGAGGCAGTTCAACCCTTGGTTACTTATCCCTCCAGCAAAGACACGTGAGGTTTTCTAGTTCCTGTGTTATTTTGTATGTGGCCACAATAGCAACGGCTCCAACCTCCAAAGCACCAACTGAAACACCTCCAGTGCCTCCTGCCAGAGGCTGCCACTGAGCTGCTTATCTGCCCTGTCAGGAAACAGCAATAAATTCCCCTCCAGCGGGTCCAAGTGCCCGGCATGCTCTGCTTTTCATTGTTCCTTTGCCTCCCCCTGTGACGGGCCATTTGACACGTTTATAAATGGGTTTGTGCTGTGTGGGATTAACCTGCATTTGTCATCATTCCAGGACAGAGGAATAAATGCTCACTTTGATACACAAAGTGACCCAGGTTGTTTCCCGCGCTGGAGGTGGGGATGTTCAGTAGGGTGGAAAGCACAGAGGTTAATGCCCCGGTGCAGTGATTTCCCCTTTTATCTGGAGCAGAGCGAGTCCTGTTTGCTCAGTGCTCTGGCCTCTGGGCATCGAAATAACCAAATACAAATAGTGGGGTTCATATTGAGCTTTTAACTCTGTGATTCACAGGCAAAGGCGGATCCAGACTGATGTTAGTGGGACTTGGGGGGAGGCAGAAGAGTTCAGATACCACAACTTGAAGTTTAGAGCACAATGTGGGTCTCTGCTCCAGAATAACATCTCTGACTTGGAGCAGGAGAAAACTGCTTTCCCGCTTATTTCCAGCCTGTATCTTCTGCAGGGGGTGCACTTTTCTTGAGGCTGGTTACTTATGTACCAAAAAATGTATTCTGTTAACCTATTATTGCTTATATTATCTTAGGCTTCTTATCAGGCCAGCCTGGATTATCTTGCTCCTTTCTCTAGGCTGTTTAGCCCCATCATATTTTGTGTCTCACTAAAGAAAACCTCCATCTCCCTCCTATTCAGGAAGAGTAACACACAGCCACCCTCCCTGGGTAGGAATGCCAAATAGCAAATGTTTGCTACCCAGACGGTGTGTCTTATGCAAATACCTCCAACCTCGTGCCCTGACCTTTCCTTTGTTATCCTTATCTTTTGAAGAACAGTTTCTAAAGCTTTTGTTTGGGGAAAAAAGCAAACAGGTTCACCCTCCTTTCCCTCCACCCACAGCAATGCAGGAGCAGCCTGTCCCACCTTGCAGCCTATGGAGAGGCATTATTTTACTGCTGGGGTCAAATAGTGTTTGGGTTGAAAGTTAGCGTCATTCATAAAGTCACCTGATGTGTCAGAACCACTGTGCCACAGGCGATTGCATTGACTTTAATGAAGACAAACTCAGCTTGCAAGCAAAGACTGACCCTTGAGTCCTTGCTGTGCATGGATCTACCCCACAGACCATTCCCCACCTTCCTCTCCCTCCTTGCAGACCCGAGGCCCGTGTCTGGACGGTGATGTTGCTGCTGGGGACGTGCCTGCTGTACTGTGCCCGTGTCACTGTGCCCATCTGCGCCGTTGCCCTGAGCACCTACTTCGACTGGGACAAGAAGCAGTCCGGGATAGTGCTCAGCAGCTTCTTCTGGGGCTACTGCTTGACACAGATTCTCGGGGGACACATCAGTGACCAGTACTGGAAGCTACTCTCATGTTTGCCTCTGCTCGGGCTTTCTTTAATGACACTTAGATTGGTTTTGACCAACCCCAGTTCTAGTCTTGACAGTGGCTGTGCCAAGTTTCACCCTGGGACAGTGATGGGGTGAAGCGTGTCCATGGGGAGATGCTTTATGGGTCACTGCAGGCTGCTCTGACAGCCCCTGAGGTCTCTCCACCAGCCTCAGGGTCTATAGCTCTGATTCAGAGGGGATGTGTAGTTTTGACTGTCTGATTAGATTCCTTTGCCTTGAAATTGCTGCACTGCTTACAGGGCAGCATGCACTGATGGACTTTGCATAGCCAAAATCCCCAGCAAACACAGGGGGTATCCACACAATCATTACGGCCTCAAGAGCTCCTACAGAGCAACTGCCAGGAGAGATCTACAGTCACATTAATGGGCACTTTAGACCAACGTAGGTTTTTTGTCACCTGGAAACAGTGAAGAGCACTTCTATACCAGCGTAATTCTCCTGATGGAGGTTGCTTTTAGCACTGCTTCCGTAATTGGAGTAGAAAAAGCAAACCCACAGGCTTACATGAAAGAAATAGTGGGTGTGAAGCAGGATTTATTTTAGAGAAGTGGTAAATGCTGATGCTCTTCACACAGTTCATGGCTGCTGCTCCTCATTGTCCATTTACAAACAGTTTGATCCCAGCAGTGCTGGACAGGAAGGGTTTATAGCTGCAATCACTAACCACAAGAGGAAAACATTTCCTTTTGCAAGCCCTACAGCTTTGATTTGACCTGCACGGCCCATCTTCATTTTCAGTTCAGCACCTCCAGTTTTTCCACCCTATATTCTCATGCACAAGCAAACGCCCATCACAGTTTCCATCATGTTTGGGAAAAACAAGTGTCTCCATTTTACCATATCAATTAAAAACCAACTCCCCCAGCTAACTGTAAGGAAAGATCTGAGTAATCACCTGCTTGGGTTCCTTTCCCCAGCCACCCCATTCTTAGTGAGGAGGGCTTTCCTATGAAATCCTTTGTGAGGAACACATGCCTGGAAGAGGTACATTATCCATGCAGTGCACTGTGCTATTTCATTGTGTTCCTCAATAGTTTGCAAGCAAAAACCTACATGTGAACAGGCAGAGCTGGTGCAAAGGAGCAGATGGAAGAGAAAACACCATCACTGAATGAGAAAAGCAGGATGGTGACCGCAGCTTGGTCTTCCCCTCTGTTAGAGCCTTGAGCACATCAATGTGGTGCTGTCTCTAGGGTTGGTGTGTGCTGGACCTGGATGAGCAGCTGGTGGCCAATGTCCTGGTGGGAGCAATCCCAACTCACTGCCTGCTGCAGGGGAGGCTGAGGTGGGAAGGGACAGGAGGTCAGAGCTACTCCCAAGGGGCCAAAGACAATTGTGAGAGAAGAACAGGTTTGACTGAAAGGTGGCTCTTAAAAACAGGCTAAACTGGGAAAAGCCCTTGGGTCTCGACTGGGGGACTTTGCCCTTTCGGCCTCCCCTTGGTGTTGATAACGTGGTTTCTGTGTTCCAGAATAGGAGGTGAGAAAGTCCTCCTCCTGTCAGCATCGGCCTGGGGGTTCCTCACGGTGCTCACCCCGCTGCTCACCCACATCACTTCTGCACATCTCGCTTTCATGGCCTCCTCCAGGTTCCTCATGGGGTTGCTGCAAGGTGAGACCCATGTCCTGAGCATGTGTCTGTGTCTGTCTGCCCATGGGCTACCTTGCATGGGGGCTCTTGTGCAGTGAATTCAGATGCAAGCCATGTGCTTTGCAGTGCATGGACCCTTCTCCTGCCTGTTTGAGCCATCCTCTCTGCCTCAAAGCTGCCTCCGCATCCAGGACTTCCATTGGAAAAGAAAGGGACATCTCTAGAGAAAGCCACTGACAAATCATTCCCTGTAGAAATCCCTGTGCCAGGCAAGGGCTGCTGCTTCTGACACCATCCCTGTTCCTGTCTGCTTTTCCACATCTTAAACCCCCTTCAAAGCACTTGGCTGAAATCAGTCCTTGCTAAAACTGTTGGATCACTTGGGATGGTTTTCCTTCCCTCTTGCCAAGCTGCAGCGCTTGAGAACTGTTGGGATAAGTGCATTGGCACTGATGGGTTTTCAGCAGCCGAGGTAATGATGAAACAAGGGATTATGGAGAAAGCCACAAACAAAACTTCCATGGTGATGGATTCATTTACATTGTTTTATGCCCCTGTTTGGAATTCACCAGAGGTTTTGGTGCTTTGTCTCAGTGTTTAGCTCCTGCTGGGGTCTTTACATTTGCTGTTGGTTTGCTCTCAAGGGCACAGGAGCCTGACTGCTCCCTGCCCTCCTCCCATTGCTTATAGGGGTCTATTTCCCATCTCTGGCCAGCCTGCTATCCCAGAAGGTCCGTGAGAGCGAGCGAGCCTTCACCTACAGCACAGTGGGGACGGGCTCGCAGTTTGGGTAAGTTCAGAAGGCTCTGAGCAGCGAGTGGCGGTCTCCAGACATCCTACGGGGTGAAATGCCATTAAAGAGTTGGAGGCAAAACTCCCAGCCCAAGTTGCATGTGGATTCCTGGGCCCTTGAGGACACCGGCTGCAGCTGAGGAAGCCTCAGGCAGTTGCTGTCGTGCATGTCAAGGGTTTATGATGGGTTTAACTTTCTTTTCAAGCCAGACTTTGAAGGGTGTTTGCAACATTTGAATTACTATGGAAAGTAAAGCCTGATTCAGTGGGAAGAGCAAGGGTTGGCCTGAAACTGCTCACCTGTCCTCTTTGATAGATGGAGTAATATAACTCCGCATGGTAATGGCCATGAGAATATTCTTTCTAAATGGAAGGGTTGCTTAAAAGCCAAATAGGAATGTTACTGTGTTTAATCACTTGGCTTTCCAGTGTTATACATTCCCTAAGGTGCTCCCTGCACACCGGTAACCCCATGATCTTTACTGATGTGCATGTTCCAGTGAGGGTGAGGTCCCTTTGTGATTTCTCCTGCCCGAGTGAGGATCTGGTCCCAGATGCCATGCAGGAAGCAGGACAGGTTCCAAAGACACAGTGTGATGGGGCTGATGTGCAGCAGCTCTTTTAAGTGCATTTAGTGACGTGTAGCATCCACCCTGGGGAGCATCTCCCACTGATGCATCCAGTCCCGATGCTCTTGGCCAGACCTGTAAATCCAAGGGTGGTTTTCCTTGCAGGACACTGGTGATCGGTGGTGCTGGATCTCTCCTCCTGGATTGGTATGGATGGGAGAGCGTTTTCTACTTCTCTGGTTTGCTCACTTTGCTCTGGGTTTACTGCACCTGCAAGTACCTCCTGAGTGAGAAAGGTAAATCCAGGCACCTGTATCCCTTATGCTGGCAGTTTTGAGCTCTGGCATTGCTGATCTCCTATTCCAAGTCCCACACTGGATTATATTGCTGCCAAGAGCCTAATCTGACTCCTCAGTACTCTTAAATACCAGTGAAAACACCAAACAGAGCATGATCTTCAAAGTGGATTAAGCCAAAGCAGGGCAAGATACTTATTCCAAACAAAGAGCATTTACACATAGAGCTTTTAAAAACCAGTTAATCTGGAATGTCTCTTCCGAAATAACTGTCTGGGAGTAATTCCACACATGGGGAAAGCCTTACACCTGGCTACAGCATTATTAATACAGTGTGATATGTGGGAGCCCAGCTCATCAGGAGCCTGGTGTGTGCCTGATGCTGCACAAAATCCAGTCCTAGTCCCTGTCCAAGGGATTTTTCTTTCATTATAGGAGGAGATATAAGAAATGGGTGAAGGTGGCTGGATGGGAAAAGTATCCAGATACAGTGGGAAAATTTTGGTCAATATAAAAAGGTCTTTTCATAAGCATTCAATAGCGATATAGCCAAAAAACAAGGGTGAGAAGGAGATCAAAGGTAGCTGTAGAGCGGCCTCCCAAGCTCCCTCCAGCTGCACAGAAAATTCCTGATCAAAGCTTGCCTTTGTATGTTTTCTTCCCTGCAGAACTCATCATCCCCATAGACTGTTTAATGAGAGGCCTCTCGCTATCCAAGCAGACCAAAGTTCCCTGGAAGCAGCTGTTTAGGAAGGCACCGATATGGTAGGCAGCTGGGGTGGCCTTGAACATCGGCAGGGCTGGGGAGCAGCCTCCTCCCAAGGGCTTTTCCTCCCCTCTGTCCTTATTTCTTCTGCATATGGGTGTTTTGTCCACTTGTTTATATACTTGGGAAACACGACCAGCTTTTCTAACCCCTTCTGTATAAATACAGAACTACAAAGGTAAGCTTGACAAAAGGGTTTATGTCCTATCCAGAGGAATGTCAGGCTTGAATGTTACTGGCAAATCCTTTTGCTTCACAGGCTGTTTCCTGGATGTTGTGTGCTCCTCTGGAGGGATATTCTCCACCAGTCTGGTTGGAAATGCTGCTTGTAATGGGCTCCTAAGAAGTGCTGCTCCAGGGTGTTCTCATTGCTGGCAAAACATCTTTTTAATAGCCATTTTTCCTTCGGGATGATGCATTCCGTACTGAAGCTCATCCAAGCATGTTCCCGAGTGCTGTATTAAGACAGGGAGGAGGGTGGTGGGGCTGCAGGGCAGCAAGCCCATTCCTGCCTTGAAGCATCTGCATGGAGCATCTGCTGATAGCAAATCCCTAGGAAGCCCTAAACACCTCTCGGAGCAGGCCAGCTCTCAGCACTTGGAAATGCACTCACACAATTGCTGCTGCAGTTAACCTCGCCTGACGACGGGCACTGGGTGATGATGAGGAGGAGGAACCAGCAGTGCTGCGAATGGCAAGCCAAAAGGAGTCACCACCTATGGAAACAGCAATTGTAGCACTGTGAGGGATCCCTTTATAGACCAGGAGCTGAACGATTTGGTTGCTCGAGTGCCCGTTTCCAATGTGACTGGTCCCCACTGATGGTCTCCTCTCCGCTGTGTGTTCCCAGGGCTGTCATCATCGCGCAGCTCTCCACGGCCAGCACGTTTTTCACCCTCCTCTCCTGGCTGCCGACTTTCTTTAAGGAAACTTTCCCCGAGTCAAAAGTAAGTTGGCTCCGGGGCATTGCAGGTCTCTGTGTGCGTGAGGTCCTGCTGGGTGCCTGCTGAAATGGGTTGTTGGGGAGGGATACGATGGCAGAGGGTAAGAGCAGGCTGGGAAGCAGGAGGAGGTGGGAGATTTCTCTATGGGGTTAGGAGCTGTTATTCCCCTGCACGTACATTTGAAGGTGCATCCTCCATTCAGGTAGGCAGAGGATGGTTTCTAGTTGCTTCTTTAGGGATGCTGAAGTGAGGTGGAGCTGGAGCAGCTTTGTGACAGGGAAGAGAGGGTTATATTTGGCTTTTAGACTGCTTTTCTTCTGAGGTTTTCAAACGGCACAGAGCTCATGACATTATGCAGTTGCAAATGACCACCATTCACGTTTGGGTTTTCACAGGGTTTTTAACTGTGCTGGAATTGTATAGCTCAGGCCTGAGAAAATCATAATTACCTTTAATAACACATCCTTCAAAACTACTATAACAGCTTCCCTCTCCTCAGCACCAATGATGCTCCCATTCATCAGAAGCCTAGGCAATACTCATCTGGGCTGAGAGCTGGTATTTAGATCTTGTTCTCAGAAACTCAAGACAATCTTTACACAATGGCTCTGTTAGGTTTTTATACTTTCCAGAGCTGCTTACAAATGCCTTTTCCTATTACATGTGTAAAGTGCTTTATGGCAGACTTGATATTCATATTAAAATCATGTGTTAAAACGAGCAAACATATTGTAATGACAAGATCTGTGCACCTCAAGTAATGTGCTTGTGCAGCAGTAATTTACCATCTGTTCAGCATTATATCATGGTGCCTTTATGTAAGATGCTCTATGAGCGTTCCTGCATCTGGTAATCGCTTCTTATGTTTTAATATAAAGGGGCTTGAGGATGCTTGATTTTAAAGGATGGATGATAATCCCTAATATGGGAAACCTGTGTCACCTACTGGTCAAAGCCCCTTTCTGCAGGTGGGCTGCCTTCACCAATGCTGGCAGCCCACCAGGATGGAGGTGATGGAGGGGTTTGGCTCAAGGTGATGGGCTGTAGGGATGAGCAGTTCAGAGTGTTGGGATTGACTTGTTGAGCAACCCCAGTTTGTGTTAACAGACACCCAACCACAAGCCCTATAGGGTAACACTTCCAAAAGTGACCAAGACCCAAAGTTCCGAGGCACTGAAGGCTGGAGATGGACCCTAGTGTGGTGTCCAGGAACAGGATCATTCAAATCCAAGATCATCCAAGAGCTGGCATCCTAAAACCAGGCAAAGAAGGGAGGGATGCCCCCATGGGGTGACAGGCTCTGAGTGGAGGGGGATACCCTGGGGATGATGGATGGTTCAACCAGCTGAGATGAAGCTCAGCCCAACCCGCACTGATTTCAGCTCCTCGTGGGATCTGGGCACCAAAACGCCTCTGATCTGCTCTAATCCTGATGTCTGGTAATCATCTGTGATTACAACTGCAGCAAGCTTGCTTAATTGAAAATAGGCCAAAATATGTTGCTGCCCATAACGCTTCCTAATCCTGGCATTAGAAAATCCAGCTCTGTTCCCTCAGCTTCACAGGGATGCTGCTAATGAGGCTGAAGCTGATGGCGGAATTCTGCTGGCAGCTTTACTGGTGACCCACAGGGCAGAGTAAAGTCTTGTACTTGCTTTGCAGGGCTCTGTGGCTCTGCCACATCACCTTTAGGAGCAGTAAACCTTAATCCCTCTTTCCCGGAGCTTTCTGCCTCTGCAGGGTCACCAGGGCAAAAGGAAAGACAAGAAACCCACAGATGCTACAGCCCCGTGATGCTCCTGACGCCTTAGATACTTTGGGGTCAGGCAGGGTGTATCTGGGAGCTTGCTGTGAGAAGGGGGTAGAGATCCTGCAAGAAGTCCTGATCACTCCATTTGTTTTCCTTTCTACAGATATCTCAGACTATCACATAAAGTGTTTGCAAAGAAACTCGGCTCTGACAGCAAACCTCTGTTGACTTTTGCTCCCTTTCAGGATTGGGTGTTTAATGTAGTGCCCTGGCTGGTTGCGGTTCCAACAAGCTTGTTCAGTGGATTTCTGTCTGATCATTTAATCAGCCAAGGTAAGAGCTCTTCTGGCTTTTTCTCAGCTCTTATTTTATGGGATGTGGGATGAGGACCCGGGTGGGAGGAGGTGGGCTTGTTGGTAGGATGAAGACCCAGCAAATAGATGTGAGGCTCTGATTTGAAAGCAGAATAAATACTTCAGGGTTCAAATCCCATCCATGTGTTTGGGGCTCCCTTTGATTTCACTTGCAATATCCACCTGGAGATGAAATCTGGCTGTATAAAATCCACTGACCCTGTGGTCTTCTGGCTGGAGAGCAAAGAGACCTGGTGAGCTGTGCTTAACTCCAATTCTCCCTTTCTCTTCCAGGGTACAAAACCATCACCATTCGTAAGTTCATGCAGGTAAGAGAGCTGAAGCCACAAGAGGACACCCAAGTAACCTGCTGGGCTCTGCTTACAGGGCAAGATTAGACTTCTTATGGAGCTGGGTTGGTGGTTATAGGTGGAAAGAGGGAAGGGTTGCAGATTGGTTGGTGATCAGTTTATATGGGAAATGAAATACAGCGCAACCCCCTGGCTGAGGAACAGAGAGTGGACCAAAAGTAATGCTGAGCACAGAGATGTGTGAGTGCTCTGAAGAGATTTTCCTTCACAGGCAGGGGCCAACCACACGCTGTCACTCCAAATGACCCCTTAGATACTGAGGGAATAGCAGTACAAGGATGGACAGAAATAGAAATACTGATTGAGAGCACAGTGTGTTCTCCCTGCTCCACAGCATCCCATCCCTCCAGACAGACACAGAAAGGCAGGACACCAAGGAAAAGAAGGCTTGAGAAGCACCTGGTGCATACGAGCTCTTGCCATTGTAGAAGGGATCTGTTTGCTCATGAAGGACTTGCTTTATTCCCTACAGAAACTGTGCTGTGGTGTTTGATTTTCCCTTTCTTCCAGGTCATTGGCTCCGGTGTCTCCAGCATTTTTGCTTTGTGCCTGGGCCAGACCTCCAGCTTCTGCAAGGCAATAGTGTTTGCCTCCGCCTCTGTTGGCCTCCAGACCTTTAACCACAGGTAACCAGCGACAGCAGCAGGAGCTGTGGCCCTTACCTCTTACCTCACACTTGCCATTTTGGGGTCCTGGAGGAAGCTGCCTCCCTCGTTACTGTCAGAGCAAGAGCTGGTTCTTGTCTGAGCATCCTGCGTTGGTCCCTGTGAGGGTGGTGGTGTTCAGTGGGTTGGAAATGATGCAGCAAACCTCTAGTGTGGGGAAGGGCTGGGACCAGCAGGGATTAGGGAGATGAAGCAGAAAGGGAATTGCAGTTTTGCCCCTCTAAACACATGAAGTTGAATCCTTTTTCTCCTGGTACTCTCTGGTACTGCTTCACTCTCAGCCTCTTCCCTCCTTTCTCCCACCAGTGCCATTTATTGCCTTGGTCCCTTTTGTTTGACAACCGAACTCTGGGTGAATGATGACAAAGGAGCCGTGCTCCATTAAAACAACCATTTTTCCTCTGTGTTTCTCACTAGTGGCATTTCAGTGAACGTACAGGATCTGGCCCCCTCGTGTGCCGGCTTGCTGTTCGGTAAGGATTCCTGTGGGAAGAGCTGTTTGTGCGGGGGGAATGCGGTCATCAGCAGGAAGGTTTGAGCTCTGTGCAATGTCTATTCCCTATGTGCAGCCTCAGCTTTCTCCTGTGATACACCTGCTTTCCTTTACAGGTGTTGGGAATACTGGTGGAGCCCTCCTAGGTAAAGTACCCTCCTGCAGCTCAGCCTTTCCCGGGCAGTCCTATCCTTGCAGGAAAACAGGATCTGGATCTGAAGCCTTTGTGTTTCCTTCTCTTCTCTCCCATCCCAGGTGTCATTTGCGTGTACCTGGCTGGTTACCTGATTGAAACAACCGGCTCCTGGATCTCTGTTTTCAACCTGGTGGCTGCTGTTAACAGCATTGGTCTCTGTGCATTCCTCCTGTTCGGAGAGGCCCAGAGGGTGGACACAGACTCTGCATATATGGACCTCTAGGGATGAGTCCAGAAGGCAGCCAAAGGGCAGGAGAGTGTCACATCTTTGTGTCATCGTTGCACAAGTGCCAAAGAACTTATTTTTTTAGGTGTTTAGCAGGAAAACAGATATTGGGACCAAATATGTTGTGGGTCTGGATGGAACCCCTGGGAGAGAAGATCTCTAGAGTGTATTTTGTGCTCAGGGCATAGCTGATGGCCTGCAGAGCCATTCCAGCTCAACATCTCCAGTGAGGATACAGCCAGTGTGACCAGTGTGCCCCAGTCTGTGTGTAGTGGACAAATACCATGTGGCTGAAGCAGCTGACACGGTGTTGTCTCCAAAGGCTGCTGTGATTTGGGACCACAGGGAGGGTGGATGGTGGCACGTGTCCTCTGAACTACATGAAAGGAATAACCCAAATGGATGTACCTCTGACCTTACCCCTCCCTCGTGTGCCTTCGTTTGCAGCTTGCTTGACGGGTACAAGCCAGGTTGAGATGAATTCCAGGCTTCCCTGAAGGGGAAGTCTTCTGGCTGGATGCCTACTGTGGACCCAGGGGCATGAGGTTGCATTGATGCTGAGCTGGGACGCGGCAAAGCAAATCTCTCACATCAGCTGAGCCCATCTTTGCTCAAGGGCTCCCATCTCTCCTGGTTGGCTTTACTCCATCCCTGAGCCAAAGTAGAGCAGCTCCGATGTGAGAGCCGAGCTAAGATGCTGTCACCCATGGTCACTCATAGCTGGGCTGACCTCATGGTGTAGATGCAGCCAAGGAATCCCCTGGGAGCTGTTTTGCCCTATGCTGTGAATGTATCAGAACAGGTCACGTCCTGTACTATGGAGCTATTCTCCCAAATGCTTTTTGCTTGATTAGACACATCCTCCATGTGCTCCCAAAGGGACACAGGAGACTTTCCAAAGAGCCTGCAAGGGGCAGGTTTTGTTTCTATGTTAAGCATAGAGCAAACTTCTGCACTGGGGATCCATAGCACTGGATGTGGATCCTGCAGTGCCCTGTGTCAGAGGGAAACCCTCGGCTGCACACGCCTCTGAGCCTGGATGTCTTAAGTTATTTATGAATATTTTTAAATCTAAGTGCCAAATTCTATATTTTATGGACTTGAGGCCCGATTCTGCTTCTTTTGAGTGGTTTCCCCACAGGATCTCTAGAAGGGAAGGATTTACCAGCCTCCACTGTCTGGTTTTGGAGGTCCTATTTTAAATGTGAAGTTTTGTATTAAAGCAATTCATTGCTTTCCCTCCCACCCCCTGCTTACAGCCTGAAAGGATCCCTTTGCTTGCTCCAGGAACCTTCAGCTGAGCCTTGGGAGCAGACTTCCCAAAGGACCTCATGGTGCAGGAAAAGCTTTAGGTTACCCCCTGCTTCTCCTTTTGTTATGGGCAAATTTCTTCTTGGAGGATATATTAGACCCATGTAAAGTCTCTGAATAGCTGAGTTTACAGTGCAAATACTGACAGCCTTTGAATTGCAGAGCCATTAATGGGTGCCACTAAGCTGGGTTTCTTACTGGGGATCTTAAGAGATAAAGATGCAACTGGCTGATGTGTTTGCAAGAGAATATGGGGTCCTGTGACCTGATGGGGGCTGGATTGATAAGAAAGTGGGGTTTTTCATCCTTCTGTGCTTTTCTGTCTCTAAAAGACTGCTTGCTACAATCGTGTATCTGAGGTGCCGCAGAACCAGGACACAGGAATGCTTCTGGGAAGCCTCTTAAAATCAATAGGTAAAATAGGGAGGGCACGCAGAGCAAATGCAAGCCAGGCTTGCCAAAGAGGCCTGAGGCTGTGGAGACATCTCTGCCAGCCTTGTCCCTCATCCAGTCTGAGCAGATTGTTCTCATGGCCTTACTATAGAGACATAGGGAAAAAAGAGACGTGGGTTTCTTTTCAACCTCTTCTCTGGGTGTTCGCTGTTGTAGGTCAGGAGCACAAGGAGGGGATTCTGGCTCTCTCTGCTGCTTGCACCATCTCTTGGGGAAGAGTTGATGGGTTTAACTCACTCACATTCAAAGCAGGCAGCTTGGCCACCCCTTGGCTCTGCAAGCTGGCAATTTGGAACTCATCTTCAATGAGAAGTCAACGTTGCTGCTGTGCCTTCTCTGTAAACTCAGCTAACACTTTGGTGGGCAGCCCAGGTTACCTCTCTCTGTACGCTGGTTATAAGTTATATATCTGAAGTAGGTCTGAGGTTTCATTATGTTTGTACCTCTGGAGAAGTATTGAAACCATTTTACACAGCCGTGCTGTTATTTGATTGAGCAGCCTTGTCAAGGCTTGCTGCCTGAGAGGTTTTGTTACAGAAGGATCTAACAGAATAAAGGCAGTGAATCATTTTCACACTGTCTGACTTTCCTGTGTATGCAGAGGTGCTAATCTGCGTGATCAGTCAGGGCCAGACAGAGCTCAAGTGCATTTAATGTGATTAACTCCTCAGGGCTGGTGCGAGAGGATGGGGAGGCTCTGCTGGGAGAATATCAGGGTTGGCAGCTTTTCACAGCATCCTTGTGTGTGTTTGTGCATTGGGCCTCAGAGCACATCCATCTGCATCGTGCTATTCAGCAGGGCTGAGGTCAGTGCAGCGTCAGGAGACATGGGCCAGTATCAGTTGTTTGAGTAGCAACACAAATGAAGCGAGGCTTCGGTTAGGTGGGATATCCCCCCCAGAGACATCGCCTTCCTCCTGGAGACTGTGCTGATAGAAAGAGATCGATCACTTCTTTGCATCCTCGCTCATCGGTTCGAGCAGATGCCAACAGAGGGAGCTGTTAGATCTGGGATGTGGCAGCTCCTGGCTGGTGAGAGCAGCTGAACCTGGCCCTGGCACAGCTGGCACAGCTGGCACAGCTGGCACGGGCAGTACGGATGGTATGGATGGTTTACCTGGCACGGCTGGGCAGTGATCAGAGCCCTGGCTGGTGGCTGTAACCGATGGAGCCAGTGCTGGGCAGTCCCAGGACCTGCTGCCCAGCATCCATGTTCCTTATTATGTGGCAATTGTAGAATTAGTATGGAAGGGAACAACAGTTTGGGAGTACATGTTAAAAAGGGAAATAGCCACTAAAGGAGTTTCAAAACCTCATCTGCAAGGTCATGCAATCAAGAAAATGTCTCTAAGGACAGCAGAGTTCATTCATTTTCTCCTCAATGTGCTCAGAAAAAAAGCAACACGAATCTCTGTGGTATGGAAATGATGGTGAAGAATTTAGCAGAGTGCAAATTGCCCTCGTCTTTTCCTGTCACTTTGCTCCTGTTATCAAGGAATAGACGGCCTCTGATATACACCCTTGAGCTATTTTGGCCTGAAAAGCTCTAAGAAGCCACAGACCCACCTTAAACCCAACCCTGTTCTTCTTCATGGGATCCTACAACTGTGTAAAGCCTGAGATAGAAGAATAAGCTCTGCCACGTTCCATAAATTATCCAGCTCCCAGGATAATTACCCTGTCTGCCAGGCTGGATCCCAGCTTTCCAACCTGCCCTGAGCAAGCAGGGACAGGTACTGTGCGAAAGGGACTGGGAATCTGGGCCTGGGCTTAAAGGCTGGTTAATCACAGTTATGTTGTATTGCTGCTGTGGGTTGGGACTGATGGATCGGTTTGCATTTAAATAGTTTGGGGCACATTCAATAGCTGGCATTGGAAGGATTCTGTTTTATTGCACTTTGCATAACACAAAATCAATAAACACATTCAAGCAGATGGAAAGCAAAACAGGAGGAAAATAGCGCAGTTTGGAGGAGGAAAGAAATAGCAAAGAGCACTTCTCACTGGTACTTTCGCCTTGAAAACACAAGCAGATGCTCTCCCAGCAGAGATCTGATCTAACATCCACCTGCCAGCTCCCCAGGGCTGGGACGTGCCCCAAAGACACCACCGCTCTGCAAAGGGCACCCAGCACCGTAACAAGCAAAATATCACCATTTACTGCAGCTGTGACCTACTGCATGGCACATAATGAGGACTTCTCCATTTCAAACTTTAATGCAATAATTAAGATGTCCATTAAGGTCTTTACAGTTTGACTGCTTGTAATTAAAAATGGGGGTTATGAGGGGGGGTGATGGCAGAGAGTTGCGGTCCAGGGCATCAAGCTCATGCCAGCAGCTTGAAGTGCTCTTCCCTTTTTAATTCCCTGTTTTATTTCTTCCAACCAGTTTTCCTGGGTTTGTTTCTAAGTGTCCTCAGTGCAGGTGGCCTGAAAGCACGTGAAAACCAGTCTTAGTTCCATAAGTACAGCTTGGTTTGAAGGAAGAGCTTTTTCCCTCTACCGAAACAAGGATGCTCCTGGGCTGTAGTTTTGGGGGGTCTCTGCAGGGAGACCCTTGGGGCTCTCACACATCACCTCAGGCCAGGTTTCCCCATCTGATGGCCTCACAGCAGTGCTGGGGACATGCTATGAGCCAGGACAGCCGAGCTCCATCAGCAAACAGTCACAGGAGTACCAGAAGCACAGCATAAGCATCAGCCATAGGAACGATAACTGGGGTATTATGCTCCAGTTGGTCTCCAGACTGGTTTAGCTCCCTGCTTACACAGTTCCCGGTGCAGGATTAAGGGTGAGGTAGGTTTTAATCCAATAATGAAAAGAGAAGAAACCCCCCATATAAACCCACATCTTCCAAAGTCTCTCAGCTCCTGGGATGCCAAAGTCCCATTATCCAGTAATAGGATTTGGCCTTCTAAAGCAGTACTGAAATACTTGTGAAATTTTTCTCCCAAACCACCAGATTTTTGCACAGGATTAACAAAAATTAATGATTTGACTGAGGAAGTGGCTGCCAGGAAAGCTTCAGCTGATCCCTTGAATCCCTTCCCAAATTGCTTTCCCCTGTTCTGTGCGATTACTGATTTACCAGTGACTTCCTTTTGCTCTTCCAAACACAGCACTGGGTGCAATCTCCTGGTGCTTTGGCATTAATTATTCTTTAATGGATTGGTTTTCAGTTCAGCTCCAAAAAAGCCCCACTTCCATGGGAGACAATGGAGAGGTACACGTGTAATAATCACGGGTAGGACTTTGCACAAAGAAATTAGCAACCTACTCGCGCACGTCCTGCAGCCTCATTAAACACAAACCGTGTGCGGTTGACAAGGGAGTTTCTTGTGCAACCATTTAGGCTCATTGCAGCTGTTAAGTTCCTTTCATGTTGGGTTTTATTCCCCCTTCTTAACAAGTCTCAGACAAACTCACGCATTTACAATCCCTCCTGTGTACCTGAGTTACAAGTGAGGTGGATGCTTTCATGAGATTCATCCTTGTCCCTTCAGATGGCTGGAGCGGGTGTGAACCTCAGCTGATCATGGGTGATTCTATGACTTTGCTCTTATTTTGTCCCTTATTTCACTCTTATTTTGTGGTGTCACATATTTCCCAGCTGCAGTTGCCTTCATGTGGTTTTGCTGCTAAAACCAATCTGCCCCATTCCTGGCAGTGCTCAAGGCCAGGTTGGACACAGGGGCTTGGAGCAACCTGCTCTAGTGGAAGGTGTCCCTGCCCGTGG
>JANHGB010051076.1:1713-21842 GCA_026283785.1 Coracopsis vasa | reverse complement strand
TGGGAACCTGAGTCAGTTATGGCGGGTGCAGAGCTCAGAGGTGGATACCATCACTCCCTGGTGGAGCTGTCAGGGCTCCAGCACCTGCCGTGCAGCACCCTGTTCGCTTGCCCTGGCTTTAGTGCTCCCTAAGAGCCACTTGCCCTGCCCTGGTCTTGCAAGCTGCTGCCACCTGAGCTGCAGGCTCCTGGTGACTTTACTGGCTCCCCCTGATGTTTCCCAGTTTTGGAACCCCCTATGTACTGGCTGGAGCACTCTGCTGCAGATCATGACAGCATCAGAGGCACTCACCTCAGTGGCTGATGTGCTAAACCTATTAATGAAGTTCTGATGTAGTAAACCTATTTATAACTCCATAGATGTTAGTCAGAGTTTAGCATTTTTGATTGATTTTGTTCAGGAACTGAGCATATCCTGAAATTGATACCTGGCCAGAGAAATTAAAAGTGTCTGGGAACTTCACATAGAAAATTCTGTTCTATTTTTTATTTAAGTGTGCTATAAAAAGCCAATAACTCAACAAAAATAAAGAAAATGTTTAACAAAGATCTCACCAATTGTAATTTTCACAGCAACATCACCTCATTTTTCAAATACTGTTTTGAGGCACTTTTATATCTTTACTGCCTTCAGTTGTTTAGGTCTTCTTTCCTTTCCATGTCGTAGTTTTCCACTCTGGAGTTATATCAAATATTTACATAGCTTGTTTTATCTGCATAGGCAGAAATTCTCAATCAACAGGTTAAAAGGCTACTTAAGTTTTGCTTAAACAATGTGATTTATGAACAAAATTGTAGTTCTAACTGCTTACTAGTCTGAAAGCTGCAGATTTTGGTCAGGAATAATCTTTGAAGAGGAGTTTTCCTCTTAGCTTGAAGAGTTCTTGCAAAGCTATTTCACACTATCACAAAAAAAGAACATTTCCAGACAAAATGTCTTTCTTAGGTGCACTTCTCAGGCGGTTCCACTTACATTTCATTCATCCATTTCTAATCTCTTTTTATAACCCTTGACTCCTCCAAAGTGATCTCATTAATGATGATATGATACGAAAAATTTGTCTGTTCTTTATTAACTTACTAAAAATAGAATATATGATTAAGTCAGTATTCACAGTGTATTGATGCATAGAAGGAATGTGCTGTGAGTTTAAAGCTACATATGTGCTAGAAGAAAAATAAAATTTTATATATGTTATTAAAAAGTCTTCAACAAGCCTGACCAAGACTGAGAATAGCATTTTATGACAAATTGTCTCGCTGTGCAAATACACTAGAACAATAAAATAATTAAAAAATTATTTTAGACATTTATTTCCATTGGCAATTTCATCCCAAAATTTTCTGTGACTAATTGTCTCCTATAAAATGGTCACATTTTTATATTTTCTGAGTTCTATTTTGCTTTTGCTTGTGACTCCCTGCTGCTATGTGATGCTATACAGGGACTTATGTCACATCAAATTAAAACAACTATGAAATTACCCTTTGTCTGACTTTTGTTTCTGCTTAGATCTCCAATTAGTTATATTTTATTTAGACGAGGCCTGAGGCAATGCCACTTCTAGTTAATAAGAGTTGATTTATTGCCAAGAAAAATGGGTTTCAATTAAGATTTTAGTGTTTAGGTTAACCCTAGGTAGGGTCAGGAATTAATTACTGAGTATAATTATGGCTCATACAGAAAGAAAAGTTCCACCTTTGACCTATCTTTAAAAACCCCACACTTTTTTCAATCAATATTTTTGGACTTAATTTGCAATGTAGTTATAGCACTAAGATTAAGGATCTCACAGAAAAATACAGACAACTAAATACGTGTTTCATAATATTTGTAGATATACCAAGAAGCAATTCGGAGTTTAGCTTGTGTCACTATTAAATCTAGATACCTATATTTTCACAAAAAAGGAGATTTTTGTCAGTGCTGTTGTACCCATCATACAAAAATTCTCATAGGTGATGAAAAACAGCTTTCTGTGATAAGGGTTAAAGCAGTAATAGCACAATAGCACAATCTGGGAAGGCAAGTTGATCTCTTATTCACAGAATGATTTCAAATTATCAGAAAGAACTGCCTGCTGTAAGAATGTCTTTGTGGGGAACAAAGTTGAATCTTTCTGTGGGCCTAAAGCACTTTATGCAGGACATGTGTTTTTCTGAACTCATTTCATTTTCACAATCAGTCATCAAAAATGTGTCAATATTGCAAAACAATTGTGGCTTGTATAAATGATCCTGGATAGCTCCTGGGAAATATCTCCTTATACACAGTGTATAAAGAAGCCCCATTCACATAAGGAATCTAAGAGGAAAAGTTCTGACATTTTGGCATTTTGTTCTCATTTCTGTTCTGAAAGGCTTTGAAAATATGAGAAAAAACAATATGGGCACACATAGATTCCTGTGATTAGGCACTTTATATACACTTTTCAACTTTGATTCCTTAATCCTATTAAACATTATTTGCAAAGCAGGTACTTACTAAGCATAGCTTTCATTTTAGCTGGAGATTTCTTCAGGGAAATCTCTGAAAAACTGAAGCTATATTAATATTTTTTTTTCTTCATATTTCACAGCTTATGAAGTAGACTAAAAAAAGGAATTTTTTAATGTACACATTTTAAATACAAATCTTTTAATCCCTGATGTGAACATTCATCCTCTTTCAGTTGGTAGACCTTTAATACATTATTCAGAGTTGTTGCAATCAGCAGGCAACTGTATTCATAGAATCAAAGAACCTCCAGGTTATCTCAAAGGAAGATGTGAAATAAATTTTATTTTAGAATTCATGCGTGGTACATTACATTAAACATTCATAGAATCATAGAATCATAGAATAGTTAGGGTTGGAAATGACCTTAAGATCATCTGGTTCCAACCCCCCTGCCATTCATCGTGTTTGTTAGAGGCAAAGAGGAGAAAAAAGAGAAAATGTTAAAATTTTGAGAAAATCTTTTTACAGATTTCTAAAGTATCCAACCACAGTCAGATTTTTGTTTCTCTTTTCTTAATTGTCTTCTTGCTTCCACCTTCATGCGACAGAGGAGCTCCTTGGGGGTTTGGTTTGGCTTGTGAAGATGTGCAAAATAGTCTTCTATTCTTTTTAAGAAAAACTGACCTAAAGAAAAAGTATGGAAGATTCTCTATCAGACAGAAGAGGTTGTCTCCAGAAAGTAACATAAGCTAGTGAACAGGTAGGTATAAAGCACAGAACCATTTAGCAGTCTCTATTTCCCCAGCTTGGTCTCACATGGAAGATAGGATAAAATTTCTTTACTTCCAACAGAGCATTTCAACTAGCATTTAGAGAGCATTTCAAGTTCCAGCATAGTATTAATGCAGTCCTTAAATGAGGACTACCTGAAAAATTATAATTAATTTTACACAGGATATCTGTTTTAAGCATACAGCTTAATTCCAATGTGTAAAGAAGACAGTTTACCCAGAAAGCAACCTAAAATAATGAAAAAATCCTGTGCAATAGATTTTAGGCTTTACCTCAAGTTGCTTGATTTGAACCTAGAATTTGAATCTTGGCCACCCTATACAGCAGGTTACATTTTCTATTGTCAAATGGTAGGCTCATACCATTTCCTGCATCAGAAGCAATATTCTTAGATCTGTATCCTAAATCCCTAGCTATTAGGATATTTAGCCAACAAAATATTTCATTAAAATGTAAACATTTCTGGGTTTTTTCTTATTATCTTGATTTTCTTTTTGCTAGTGGAAAAACACTTTGTAAAAAAAATCTCAATTCCCTTTATAAATAAGATTAGCAAACACTTTAATTATAAATAGTAAATTTGCCTCATTCTGAGGCCTGACAGAAACATGAATCATACCCTGAGGGAAATAACATATTCTGAGGCTGTTGCTAATGATTTGAGAGCAAGTTTTTAGGAGAACTCTGTCCCTCACAATTTATGTATGTCAATAGACTCTTCCTATCATCCACCATTTCCAAATATTGCAGAAGCTTTACAGCAATAGTCTTTTAAAGTCTTGAACTTTGCCTGTAGAAGCTTTAGAGGACAGCTGAGAAATGGCTTAATCTTGTACAAATAGCAAGTTAGAGGGTGCATAACCCAAGCTCAGGTTAGTGACAAATCCTAGCTTTCTCTATGGTGTACAAAGTTTGAGCATTTCTAGAAGTTATTTCTCAGCTGACTTGTCAATGAAATTTTGACCACAAAATGGTACTAGGAGTACAGCTAAGGTACAGGTCAGCAGTCTGGGACTCTGCTGCAAGTCCTATCTGCTTACATCAGGATTCTGCTTAAAGCTGGTCAAACAGGGTAATGTAGGCTGTAATTTTCTGTATGTTGAGTCTTTCAAGCAGTATAAATGAGAAGAAACTCGGGCCTTGACCCCAAGTTTACATTTAAAAAACAGTATATTATAGCCATAATCTCCTTCAAAAAGCTTTAAGGAATTTTGTGTGAAGGAGTTTTGTGAGAAGAATCTTACACTGTATCCTCTGAGTTTATTGACACACAAACTACTGTTAATACATTAATAAAAAAACCCAAACATACGTTCTAGATTTAACACTGACTTTATACCGTGGAAAATGGCCTTTGACCCAATTACACTTTTCTCATTGATATCTCCCTACAATCTTCAACATTACACTATTAGGACTAATAAAGTGACTTTTCAAATATACGAAGTCCCTTCTTTTCTCTTGTCAGAAGATCTGATGCAACAACACTGCAGTAACTGCCATTAGGCCAGACGAATTGTGCTTAGGTAAGAGTACAATAATAAAGCCAGGACTTTGTTATCATAGTAGTATCATATGTATTGACTGTGACAGAAAAAGATTTATATCACACAACATATGCAAAGATTTAATGGTTGTCAGATACTCTTGAGACTAACCCTTGGAATTACTGTAAGACAGTTCAAATGTTATAAATGAAATGCAACAAGTTTAAGGTGTGTTAAGGGACATTCAGATTGGCATAGCAAAAAAAAAATTAGTCATGAAAGGACTGAGGAGCCCCAGAATATATTGTCTACAGAAATTTAGAGTCTAAATGGAAATTTTAAGAAGCAGTTGGACAACCTCCTGTCAAGAATGGTTTAGGTATTGTCAGTCCTGCTTTTGAACAGAAGACTTTTCAGGCTTCCCTCCAGCAATTTTTGTTGTTCTGTGATATTATATCCATTCCATTAACTGTAGTTTATTTTATACATCTTAGAGGCATCCCACTCTTCCATTTTGCAGTCTTAAGAGTATATGAATAGTATAAAGTCATTCAAGACTTAGGAAGTTCGTCTTATGTTTCTGCTCAATAGTTTTTTTCTCAATTCTGTTAATCCAATGAAAACCCCTGAAGTAGTATTTGGGATAAAAAAAAAGAGAAATCTTTAACATTTGGCTTAAAAAGAAGTATGGTAACACAAAGTTTCTAATGTGGGTTGGTTTTTTTTCTGTTTGTTTGTTTGTTTGTGGGGGTTTTTGTGTGTGTACGATTCTTTAGGCTTTCAGAATTGTCAAATATTCCTTGCACAATTCAGATAACATAGGTGATTCAAGGAATTAAGTGTTGTTATTATTTCTGTGTCTAAAATACCTGTGAGTAAAGGTCTGTCCTGTGGGACTATCATATTTTTCAGACTAATTCATTTTAAATTCATGTCCAGGCTGGATCAATTGCATATATTACATGCTGCAATAGAAAGACCTTTTGATAAACATGAAGTGTTTGAATTTAAATAAAATATTGGTTCTTTGAATAAATGAAAAAAGAAAACTGCTTTATTTTTCTTGGTGATTCTGCTGAGGGCACTTTGGGGCTTCTGCAACATGACTGCAATCAGAGCAGTGCCCTTACAGTCACTGATCAATCAAATGCAAAGGCATATAATAACCATCATTTAGTATAAAATTAGTCTTCTTATGTTTTCTCCAGGAAGTCTATTTTTAGTGTGTATTTTTCCCTTTAACTTATAATTTTTTTAATGCTAGTTCTTTGCTTAAAAATTACAAGTATCCTGTTACACACAGGCTGCACGCAGTGGTCCTTTTAGCAACTGTATTTTGGAGAATACATTAATACAAACAGATGAGTAGAGAAGATGGAGGAAAGGGGTAAGAAACAAAGATAAAAAGAAAGCATTAGTAATAAATGAAATACACATACAAATTTAGCTTCACCCATGTTTTCACAAAGAAAGAAATAAATCCAATTTCTATACCTTCTGTGTTTTCTACCACTTTCTTAATATTTTCTATTTTACAGTAATTTTGATATGGCAATACCTGCTCAACTTTTTTAAGTGCTATAATATAATTCATTGCAGAAACAACAGTGCTCAGTAGGTAAGGTTTTAATTATGGCTCCTTTTCTCACATTTCTTTTCTGGTTCAATCAGTATATTATCTGTACTGATCAAACCTCTATCTTTAAACTAATCATGACTATTCTTACTTTTCCAATCAGAACCATATTCCAGAACATTCTTCATTCAACAAAGAGAACCTACCCTTATAGCTTACATACTTTGTATTTAAGTGACTAATTTTTACACTAATTATTCTTGCTCCTAAAGTTTTAGCTTAACTCTTCCTTTTTTTCCCACTGTTACTGTTGATATATTTTTGAGAGCAAATACTATAAAATTTTACCTGTATATTATTATATTAACCAGCTGAAAACTTTCTAAAGATACTTAGGGCAGAATGGCTACTTAATAGTTCTGTTCTACATATAGTACCTATAAAAATTCTGTGTCCTTATTATTATAATGAAGATACTTCTTCAAAATGACACTGGTAGTTTAAGATAGGTATTTGATCTAGAGAATTCAGGAGAATTACCAGCTAAAGCCATACAGGATTATTCACAGCAAAGAATTATATTTGAATATTCTATACAAAGAAACCCCTAACAGAACATCACTAAGTAAGTTTTCATTTTTTAATAGCTGACATTAGATAATTACTTTCAGATTAACTTTTGCATAATGATATCTGAAATGGTATGGTGCTGCAACAATAAAAAAAATGTTTTTAGATTTTTTGCAAACAACTTTTTTAGACATTATATTGACATATAAATGAGTAACAAAGATCAAAAATGAGTTTCTGCCTCCTTTTCTGAAGAGTTAATATGAAGCAAATCAAAGGAAGAAACCAATTAATTTTGTGATTAGAATTAGATTGAAAGAAATTAAATATTCTATGTCAACATTAGCTTTCAGCATTCACAACTCCTAGGATTCACTAGTCGACTCCATCTGTCCATCACAAACAACTGTTTTTCCAAAATGATGAATAATATTTCATTTAAAAATGAGAAATTATTGGAAAAAATCTGCATAAACATACATAGTACTGCCTAAATAGAAACACTAAGTAGCATGGAACAACTTATTAGCAGCAAATGTGTCCAAGTGTAATACAAAAATAGATGTAGAATTGCATAGAAGACCACAGTTACTCATAACATTAATTCATTATGCTATGAAGTTTTTATGAGATGACACTACTAACTCTGTTATCTTGCTCTCAGATGTATCCCAGCATAACTGGTAAAACACTTATATGTGCTACAGGAAGCTTATTATAAGCAATCTAAACCATGGCAAAAGAAAGAGGAAACACTGTGTAAGTAGTTAACATGGAAGACCAAATCAGAGAAAGCTTAGGTTAATGGATCATTCTCTGCAGAATTGCTGTGTGATCTTGCTAAGTTGAGCATCCCACATGAATTTATCTCCACATCTGCAAAATGGAAATAATGTGAAACAGAAAGTTATAAATGTCAGTCTAATGTTTACCATTCTTGAAATTCTTGTATACAAGACACTGTAGTATTTATGTATTGTATTATTTCATCTTTTACATAAAGCACATGTTGCCATGTGAAAAAATACAATTTAGATGTCGTTGTGTACAATGTAGGGTATGCCAATTAAATTAATGTAAAATCAAATGTGTTCGACTGATACTTATGATGCCAACATTAAATCTACTTGGAAAATTTCTGTTTGAATATTTTTCAGTGGAAAATGTTCCTAAAATCAATGTTTTATGCCTGCTATTGTAAAGTACTTCCTTTTTCTGGTCATAAAAGTAAAAATTAATTGCAGAGAGGTAGGGAGATATTAGGGAGCAGAAGTATTTTGTTTCTGCCTTGAGGCTTTCAGCAATTTCCCTTGCCACCAAGTAAAACTGGCAGGAATTTTAGTCTGAAAGCAAGTCAAAATTTTCTCTTTATGTTATCCCAAACCCAAATTTTCCTGGGAATCCCTTTGTTCCTAAAAGTTATATTTTTAGTTTTTATGGTTCTTATCCTGAAGTGGGATAACAAAGGTTTTCATTACCTTAGAGGGAGGTTTTTATTTTTCTGTTTCTACAGAAAGCTGTTAAGCCAGTTATAGACTTAAATATTTTTGAGTGACATGCTACTGCATAATACATGCATATGCCTTTGAAGAACCTTAATATAAAATAGGATAAGCTAATCAATCCATATATGGCGCAGGCACTTGCTCTCTATAGTGACTGGACTGAAAATCCAAGCACTCGTTATGTGTCTGACATCTTCAATGTATGAATTTCAGTTAAACTAGATTACAAATGCAAAAGTATTTTTTAATAATCTTAGCCACGTTGGAACAATTTCTGTTTTCTCTAATATACTGTCAATATCCTGGGACTTCGTGAAAATGTTGGCTAGAATGTAACATGATATTATTCAGAGAACTTTCACTAATCCATCTTCTTCCAGCTTCAGATTGTACTGATGTCAATTTTCTAGGAACTGTTGTTGAGGAAGTGCTTTGGCATACTACATAATTTTTCATTTATCTCACAATATTTGCATTTCCAAGACTGGAAGGATGAAGGTTCACCTGTGGATTCATGAGAAAATTTTGAAGTCATTTTACTGACATAAATCTATAAAAATATTTTGCACTGAAACCTTATGAAAAGGAACTACATTTGTATTAAATGTACATATTTTTATGGAGACATCGAAAGACTATTCAATTGCAGAAGGTTTTAAAAGGGCTGATTTATTGAAAAAATATTATACTGGCAGAGACACATGTTTTCCCACAGTAGAACCAGTTACTTTGCTATACTAAGGAATTTCAGTTTAAATTTCCGGCAGACACTCATACACAGTATGCTTTGCAATCTACAACACTGCACTCTTTATTTACTATGAAATCAGACCTCATCTGGAAAGCGCTTTTGTTATGATATCTAGGTACTTTGGGGGTTCCTTTCTGCTGATAGGTACTCTAAGAAACTAATTCCCCACGATTAGGTATGACTTGACAGTAACAAAAGAGAAGTTAACTCTTGGGCTGATGACATATGGAAAGGAACAGGGCTTAAGAACAGAAAGAAAACAGCATAAAGGGTTTGCCATATGGCATATGCTTGGTGCTTACCTTCCTACATTTACTTTCTGCTACTCCTCCAAATGAACTTATTTTGTCTTCCTTATTCCCAGTATTCATCTCAGATGTTTGGAAAAAGTCTAACTGCAACTTAAACAGTGAACATTACAGCTGCAAAATCCAGGTGCTCTGTTGTAACATACATCTTTCTAGCAACAGCATCTGAACACTTGGCTGGCTGCACTGTGGAAAGCAACTGGCTCTAACATTGCTTGTATTGGCATCCAAGGAATTGCCTAAGGATCAGTCTGCTGTGGGGCTGGCTGGGATACGCTGCCCAGTTGAAGGCTGTAGCCCTTTGATAGGCCTGTCATTGTCAAGAATTTGTTTAAGTGTATATATCTAAGAACAAAATCCTGTTCAAATTTCTCTTGATGTCTTCCACATGTAAAACTTTATTATGGTACAAAGGAGCTTGTCCAGATTCATTGGGGTTAAGATATAAGGAACTTTTAAGGACCCACTACTTTGGCTAACTTTTTCAAAATCCATCTACTGCAGAATATGCCACAAAAAATGCATTTCTTTGTTATGACAACCTTTTATTCCAAATTAAAGCCATTTTGAGATCTCTGATTTACAATAAGATTTATGAGATTTTAATCTGAAATGTAAAAAAAAACCCACAAAACAAACAAAAATGTCCCAAACCAATAACACAAAGATCTTGAATTATTAAAGGAAATAATCTGAGGAATAAAGGTTGGCAAAGTCTTTCATGCACATTTCTTATGGCCATACATTCTTGTGACTGGAAATATTGCGTTCCACCTAGATATTCAAGAATATATACAAGAAAACCTTTGGTAAAGAGGTGAAATAAGCTGCGTAGTTAAGATTAATAACTTGTGGAAATAAACACAACAACAGAGGCATATAATAGCACTGGAAAAAGACTTTTTTTTCAATCAATGATATATTTTTAAAAATTATTTTTGTTTTCTTTTTTCAAATAATATACAAGCAATAATGACAAACAACAAAAAAACAATAGTATTTATTCCACACTGAAAGCACATCTTCAAGCTGTCCTTCTATCTATAGAAGAAATTGTTGGCAAAACTGTTGTGTGGGTATTATTAATGAGCCTGTATATGCTCTTTTCCTCCTTCCAGTAACTGCTAATATTTCTGTGTTTCTCCACATTTCTTCCACCTTTTACATCTGGAAACTTCCTGTGCCCCACCCTCATTCCAGCAAAAAGCTGCACCAGATACTCTTAATTCTAAGTCACTGGTTTGGAAAGCCTCCAAACAAACCCTTTGTGACCGCAGAGAAAATAGTGGTGAGGTCATCTGATTGTTCTACTGCAGTTTACCAGCATCCCAATTTCATATAGTCTGCAAGGCAACTGTACCGAGCCTAATGTTAAATGTAAAATGCACAGATATGTAAAAATGTCTTGCTGTGTGTAAGTAGAGGTTAGTAAAAGTATTTTATTTACAGGAAAATATCTTTTTTTTCTTTTTTCTGGAAAATATTTGATTACAGGTTAATATGACAGGGAGTGACGATAAATAAATAAATCATTACCTAAACATGATTCTTTGGTTTGTTGTTTGTTGAAAAATGTAGAAAAACTTCACTTAGATCAGACAGACCTTCTGATATGGCTGATTTTGCTACCATTTTTAGAAGGCAGACAACCTCTACAAGTTCCTACCCCAGATTTATGAGCAATTATGCCTGCTTACTATAGTAGCAAATAGGGTAAGGACAATTGCAGAGACTACCTATCATAAACCCTGGAATAAAGCTAACAGTAGGGTATTCCTGTGTCTGGAGTCTGGTGTGTGTTGACTGTGGACAATTTTTCATTTAGTTTGCACATACACAATGTTAACCCCTTTTCTTTTGCGTTTCTGTTTTTGAATCACCATAAAAAGAGTCAGGCTTTATATTTAGAACCTCTGAATACATATTCAGGGAATTTAGATTTCTCCATTAACTGCATCCATCTCTTAAATTCCTAATGGAATCTAGGCTTTGTATCTCTGTAGCTTGAAAATTTGTCTTTCTCTCAGATATTTCAGTACATAGGATGTCTGCTGGTGATCTGAATGAAGTCATAACTTTCACTCTTGTATTTCTTCTTAACACTGGAGAAAGAAATTACATTTGGTATGTCAAAGACATTCTAAGGCACTTTGTGCCATGCTAATCTCTGATGAACCTGTAAAATATTTCATGAATGTTTTCATGAAAGTTTATCCTATAGTAACTACAAAGACTAATTATTACTATATTACTTATTATTTCATGAACTCTTTCTGAATCTGTGTAGGACTTTTCAGGTGAGGTGAAAAGAAACCCACTCAGCACTCCTCATGATCTGTTTGATTAGGCAGCCATGTGATAGCCAGAATACCATCACCTTTTCATCATGTTACTTAAAACTAAGCAAGAACCAGGGGAGCAGAGCAAGGCTTTTTTTCCCATCTATTCATATACCTGGAATACTGTATTAGGAAAAACATTAAATGGTTTAATGATGCAGTCAGTTGCCCAGAAAGAGCTCAGACCTACCAGGGTTAATGGAGGTACAGAGCTGTGTGTGGGCAGCTGTAGTGTTTCTGAAGTTTTAGGGCCACAAAGATCTTCAGTAAGAAAGTGCAGCTAAGAGTAAACTAGCACCATGTAGGCCAGTGTTCAAGGGCCAGTACTCTGGTCCTTGAACACTGAGGTGCTGGATCTGTGCCCCCTGAGACAGAGCAATCCAACACACACTCAGCCTAAGTGGCATTGCTGAGTTGTTAGCCAGGGAATCAGTGTTTCACACTGGATCTTTTGTGCCCTTTAGGGCAGAATTAGTGTCATGGCACTTCCCAGAGGGGATTCTGGTGCAGTGCTAGACGTCAGCTGAGGCTCATTGCTGGCAAGGTCACAGTCTTGCTTTAATGAGTCACTTCATCCAAAAGTAGGGAAAGCAGAGCAGAAACCCAAGTAATTTGGCAAGAGCCAAACTAAATCTGGCATGGCTATTGCTGACATAAAGTTCACAAGCCTTCCTCACCAAAACTGGTTGTTTGCAGTTGTACAGAAGACAGGAGCTCTCCATATAGCTCTTTTCCATGGCCACATAAAATTTTCTATTGCTGATGGTCTCTGGTCCACACTTATCGGCCACCTCTTCCAGGGATTGCTTGACAGACTGCAATTTGATATAGAAAAAAGCATGCCAGGAGGCATTGGAGAGCCATTTGAACAGCTGAACAGTTTAGACGGTGTAATTCCAGTGTGTGGCAATATTACCCATTGCTGTTTAATTTACCACTATAAATGCTGCATAATCTCTAGATTTATCCATTAGATCAGCTCCATATTATTCAGGTTAGTGGAAAGCTGATTGCAGTTCACATTAGGCCAATAACTACAACTGCCATACGGTATTATTTCCCTATGCTGTTTTGCTTTCATATAACTTTTAGCAAATATTTATCTTAAGTCAAATTTTGCTGGGATAACTGAATTAAAGAGCTGTGGTCAAAATAAAAACAAAATTAAAAAGAAAAAAAGAATAAATTGAAGGATCATCTCTATAGCTCCTGCTGCTAAGACAGAAAAGTGCCCTTTCTACTGAAGCAGCATTGACATCACCAGTAACAATATTAAAATACATTTATTACTTTACCCTTCCAATGTTCTCTACAGAAATACTTGAAAATAAAATTCAGTAGCTTTTTCCTTCTTCCTTTGTAGATTGGATGAAACAATGTAATGACACCTTATCTGATGCAATCTTTCAACGCTTTTTTACTATTTGGATATACATATATTTTTTCTGTTATGATAATTTAGTATGATAGTAATGGGGAAAGAATGTAAGTTCTGAGTACTGCTGGTGTTCCACTGTCTAGCTTCTTCTAATTAAAGAGAAAAAGGAGTGCTTTTCTTATCTGATTTGACAGGACTTATGCAAATTTTGTGCTCAGCATTCAGCCCATCTGAAATGCATGGCCGCTGCAGTATTTCAGAGGGATTTTTGTAGAAACTTTGTGTCTATTTTTTTTTTTGATTCACATTGTATTTTAAAAAAGAATATTTCTTGAGAATATAACAGTAAGAAATGCTTCAAATGTACAATATTCTTCAAAATATTTGAAATAGACATTGAACTAAATTTGAGATAATACACAATGCAAATGTTGTGTTCGAGACAGAAAAGGTTTACCAACCATGATAACAACTTTTATCTTACTTCTTCAACGTTTTGTAGGGTTAAAGAAAATTAATTCATATCAGGCTTAATGATTTATTGGTGCAAATTTAACACAGCTTCTTTAAAATCATGCGTTTACAGACCAATGTCTGAAATAAATAGCAAGCCAACTGTTCTACTAGTAGTCTTTTTTTCCTGTCTCTTGCCTTGATTTCCATGTTTATAGTAGGTCTGAATTCCCTCAGTTGTAGACACTTAAAAAAGTTACCTGCAGGAAAATGAAATAATGCATTTTTATTTATTTTCAATGAATAAACTAAATGAATTCTCTCTGAACTTTATCCGAGAATTCTACCCGTTTTGATACATATGTCTTTAAATACCTTTTATTTCTTTCTTTGCTTTTTTGTTTGTGGGTGTGTTATGGAAGACATAAAATATGTCCATATGTTAAAAGCCTACTCCATGGACAAATTTTGCAGATGAGTACCAAAAATTCTCAGGAAGCTATATGCTGGCATATAAGGAATTAAATGTTGTGTTAATACAGTATGTCTAATTCTGTCAGGTTTTATACGGGCCTTTGTTTAAAAGAACCTCTCCAGATCTCAGTGGGTGAATTGTTCTAAAAAGAAGGTGGCGAGTAAAACAGCAGAGGCATTTAGCATGTGCATAGGTGGTGATACATATTATACATTTATAGTATATTTAGATGCACAAGAAACCTGTTGAAATTCAAAGAAAAACAGTGGAAAGAAATCTGCAAAAAGCACATAGCCATGCCTATGTGTGTGACAGGCATTTTTCTTAATGTAAGTGGCAGCTCTTACAAGTTTTTCTTGATCCATTTTTAATAAAATAATCTTGTTTCATTAGCTTCTGCTGCAGTAAAATGTGGAGAAATTAGCAATAGCATGCATTCTTCCCAACAAGATGGGGAGGCAGTTGAAGGATTGGTATATAATAAATCACTTACAGCAGTTGTTGCTTATGTCAGGGAAACAACATGATAAACTAAAGGACATGCTGGGAGAGTTTTTACCATATGGATGCAAATCTTAAGATCTTTCCAAGTATGAAATCCCTGTAAGCTAAATCTAAGATCTGTATGTGCGGAAACAGGCAGGACTTTGTTCTCTCTTCTAAGACATGTTAGGTCCAAAGGAAGCTTTTGCACGCCATTTCTATATGTAAATGGGACGGTAATTTTCAGTACTTAGTGAGTAAGATGCAAAACTGTGTTTGTGGAGGGAGGGATGAGGCATTAAATAAATGAATCATTTTTTCTCTGATGGAAGATTCAGTTTGGAAAATTACCAATCTTACATTTAACCTGTGAAAAAATGAAAGTAGAAGAGTTTATCATTATAAAAATTTGATAGAAAAAGCTGATCTGTTTCATACTTTAAGTTCTCCCATAGTAAAAAGAGGAAACTTGCTGCAGCTAATATTTTCAACTTGATTTCTGAACATAAATCTACTCATAAATCTGTTTTTTCCTGAAGAAAATGTCTATAACATTAAAATCCCACTTTCCTTTCTATTTTCATGAAAGCACTGTGTTTTGGGTTGCTCATTTTCTCCCTTCCCAACAAAGTAATGAGGACAATTGCATAAATGTATTTTTACTTGCAAACCCACAATAGTTAGGTGTCTATATATCTATATATAAAAGTAAATGTATACATATTCTTAAAACACAGATGTTGGTTACCTATGAACTTTCTAGGCTTCATCACAGTAGTCCAGATTTTTGTATCTGTAAATGAATCTCAAGACTGTGGAGCTGAAGGATTCCAAATATCTGTCATCTTTTTAAAAACTGTCACCATGTTGCTGGTAGAAGGAAAGGCCTTTCCTCTCACTCAACTACCACTTGGATACATCTATCCACAATTGTAATAAAATAAGGAAGACAAGTGTGACTACTTTTTCTAGAAACAATATTACCATGATGATTTTCTGACTCCATAATCTTCATTTTCCTTTATAGCCTCAGCGCTACAGGTAGGAATCATTTGATCTATATAACACTGATCCAACATAAAAATAATCAAAGTGCAAATTTTAACATTTAATGTCATTTTTGGTCAGAAGACTCTAGATTTTTCTGCCCCTCCTTCAGAAATGGATTGTCACTCAGTCTATGGTAAAAACTTTTAATTAAGATATTTATATTAGTTTTTAAAGATAGATAGCTTATTTTGATAGATTTTTAGAAAAGTGTTACCTTCCACTTTTATCCCTGAGATGACAAAAAAACCTATTACAACCTTTGCAAATTTATTTTTATTCCTAAATATTACTGCAGAAGTGTCAAAATAATTAAGTCAAGTGGTGGCAATAAATCCAACAGAAATAAACAACTTATGTTGCGATTTGCCATAAGATATTTCAAAAGCAGTTTGCAGTTTAAATTTTGTTATATTCCTGCCAGCTAGTTTATTAAATTGAAAACAAGAGTACTCTTAATTTTATGTAATGCATGCATTAGAGATTCTTGTCTTTGTTTAAGAAGATGTCAAATCATTAGCACTGTCCTCCCTGCCCCTTTTCATAAACCAGCTGAGGAGGAAGTCTGTCTAGCCTCAGCAGCCTCTGAAAATTAAACAAACCAAAAGTTGTTGGAATGACCACAAATTTGAAATTACTCTGACCATAAGGCCAATTTTTATTAATTAGAAAGGGTAATACTATCAGCTAGTATAATTCATACCATTCCATTGGCATGTAAAATATGATTTTTACAAGATAATTTTTCATGTTCACACCATTTACTATTAACAATCTACTTCAAAATGTCTTTTATATAAATACATGTAGACATATACACGTACAAATCCGTATACATACACATATGTGTTTGGCTCATTTTTATTTTAAATGGCATAACATTTAGAGAACATAAATCACAGTAAGGAAGGCTATAGTTATACCCCCATTTCTATGCCAGGTACCAGTATTAAAGAAATTTCATCAGTCTCAACTACTGAGCTGTGTTCAATCACTAAAGATATACAATCTTCCCTGAAGAAACAATCGTGAAATTCCCTCTCAAACTGGATAAAGAAAGGGATAAACACAGCCAAGTTCTTGCTTTGGACTGAAAAGCTTGATCTTGCTATCTGTGAATCTGGAAGAAAGGACAGATAGAAATTCTTTATCCTTAGTGTCTTAGAAGTATGCTTTGTAGATGTTTTATCCTATTATCAGATGTTTAGCTTGAAATGGATGATAACGCAAGTTCTATGCCAAACCTATTAACATCAATTTGTTTGTATTAGTGCCAAGGGGTTTTGCATCAATATACAGCAGTCAGCAGTGCAGACCCTCCGTGTCATTGTTTTACACCTCTTGTAAAAAGTTACTGCAGGTAGCCTAAGACACTGTTCTAGGGATCTTCACTCAGAAAACTGTATGAGAGACTGCTTTTCTCCCAGATCATCTTTAGTTTTTTTTATCCTTGCATACGTACTCAGCATTAGTACATTCCTCCTATATGTTTTATTATGGATGATCTATGAACATGAAAAATGGCAATATTTAGCAAGGACCTAGAATAGATTTTCATCAATATGATGCATAAGGAGCCTCTTTGTCAGCAAGTTGCATTATTACTCTTTGTCATGAACTCCTTACTGTTCAGAAGAATCTTGGGTGACTAAAGAGAGACTAAAAGGGGGAAGGAAAGGAAGAAAGGATACAGAAATAGAAAAATTGAATTAGAAGTGGTATCTTAAGTAAGTACCAAAATCTGTTTGAAATTTATGAATGCCTTTGCTTAAAACTGCAACCATTAAGCAAGTATGTAACATATATGCATGCACTTTCCATGATCCTGTTGATTGACCAGAAATGCTCACATGGATAAAGACTGAAGTATGATTAAGCCTTCCCAAGACTGTCATATAAATCCAACTAATTGCTGATAATCTATCTGCATCCATATTATTCCTGTTGATAAAGGTAATAGTGTTAAATTGATGTTTTGGGTGAGGAAGATGACACTGTGAATAACAGACATAAACAGGTGAAATATTTAAATGGTAGAAAAACCAGCACAGAAGGCTAGATTTGATATTTTTGCTATCATTCATGTCTGTAAAGAGATCATACTAATACTTTAGAGAGAAAGGAACAAAAGGCAGAAAGCCAGAAGCAGATCACAATAAAGTAACAGGACAATATTATTAAAAGTTTTGGAAGTGCCCCATGTGTCCCCCAATTTAATTCTAAAAGTAAACAAATGTTGAGTGTTGTGATGAGTTGTCCTTACTTTAAAAAAAATATACTAGTCTTCTAAGCAAATGTAAGCTGATTTTCCAATTAGAACAGATAACACAGTTATTGTAACATGAAATAAATATGTCTGAAAAATTTATTTTTCTAGTTATTTCTCAAAGGCTTCATCTGTATGACTCTTCCAGATTTTTGCTTCCTTCAGCAAGTATTTTGCTTTTTCTCCCAAGCTCTTCATGACTGTTAATTCACAAAGTGATTAATTTAACTTGTAAAAATATATCAAAGCAATGGGACTTTCACAGAGCTTATATCCTGTGCTCTCGAGACCCACAAATTTCCGATCTGAAAATCAGAATTACAGAAAAAGCTTCTTTCCCCACCTTCTTTACAATCTGTTCCCTGCTCATACATTAATTGAAACCCTTTATGTTCCTTTTCTCTTGATAGAATTAGCAAAAAAATAAAAAAGGAAAAAAAAGTAAAAATGCCTCCAGCTGTATGGAACTTGTTCTATATTTCTTGTAGTGGGATTTTTTAAGCATGTTCTCTAATCGTAATTAATCAATAAACCACATTTTTTTTCTATAAACAGTAATTTACCTGGAACACTTCAGGCATACTTGAGACCTTGAGTAAAGCATGCATACAAATAATTATAACACTAAGAAGAAATAATGTTTATTCACAGGAGAAGTTAAATTTTTCTCACATTTTTATTTTTAATTATCGTCACAAGGCATGCCAAGCCTGACTGAAAATCTAAACAGAATTTGAAGGGCATGAGTGTTCAGCAGCACACATTATTCTCAGTTTCCTCTTTATACTCAGAAGAACTTCTGAATTCAGAGTATTTTTGAAAATGTGTCCTCCTCTTTCTGGTATCCTGAGGGTAGGTGTCCAGAGGCTCCTACACTCTACTCAGCATCTCATTAAAAGCCAAAGAGAGATGGACTGAAAACTGTCCTACTTGCCAATGAATCCCTAAAAAAAGATTGATGTACCAATGTAAGCTCTATAAAGGCTTATGCTATTTGGTGAGGAATCTGCTGAGACGCAGTGACTGACGGCTGTTTGAGAATGCATGAGCAGTATTGTTTGTGCTTTCTCTTTTCTCCAGCTGCTTCCTAGGCATCTGCTTTTGCTCATCTGACCAGGAGGAAAAATGTTGAAGTAGGTTCCCTCAGCTGCCTGATCCTTCTCCCCGTTCAGCAGCAGTTCAGCAGAGAAAGAGATATTTAAATGCTCAGTCACAGTTTGAAATCTATGTGTTTGCCCAGAGCTGGTATGTCTGCAGGAGAAGTGAGCAGCAAACAGAATGCCGTAGTTCTATTATTGCAGGTTTTCTAATGCCTGAGAACTCTGCAAGTTTTTCTAATAGGTTTTGCATGATTTACTCTTTTTGTGGAGCTCTATATTTGACAAGGACTGGCAGGATAACAGAAACAGGGGAAAATCAAGCATTCAAGAAATTACTCTCATTCCTGGAACAAAAGAAAATTCTTCAAGTGTTTGTGACAGAACCACTGCTTTCATGGGTGTGGATGGAGCATTATATATTTGTAAACTTGTTAAAGGACACTTGTCCTGAGTCAAACTGCCTCGAAGGGGATAGTCAGGCACCAGTTGTGATCTAAGCAAGATCTAACACCAAAAGAAATTAAAGCAGCAATTAAAGAATAATAGGCAGATCATTAATAAATGGTAAGTTCAAAGTATAATTTTGACAATGTTTTTCATTCTTTAAAAGGACAAGGCACAAATATGTCATAGAATCAGGTTGGACTCAGACTGCCCTGAGGAGTATTTCTGTCTGTTAGATGAAAACAAAGATTTTTCCAGTGTTTTACTTTAATACAGACAAGCTAGTGTAGTGGTTTAAACCCAGTCAGCCATAAATCAGCCACGCAGTCTCTCTCTCACTCCCCCCGCCCTTACTCCACCCCGGCTCCTGGAGGATTGGAGAGGAGAATCAAAAAGAATGCAACTCCCATGGGCTGAGATAAGAACAGTTTAGTAACTAAAGTATAACACAAATCACTACTGCTACCACCAATAATAATAATGATAAAGGAAACAACAAGGGAAGAGAATGCAACAGCTCACCACCCCATTGACCGACACCCCTAGCCTAACCCACGGCAGTGCACTAGCCTTTCCAGGTAACTCCCAGTTCACATCCTGGGCATGACATGCTGTGATATGGAATACCACCTTGGCCAATCCGGGTCAGGTGTCCTGTCTCTGCTTCCTCCCGGCTTCCCCTCCTCCCTGGCAGAGCATGAGGCTCAGAAAGTCCT
>JANHGB010051074.1:0-29032 GCA_026283785.1 Coracopsis vasa | reverse complement strand
CTCCAAGCCCTGTCCAACCTGGCCTTGAACACTGCCAGGGATGGGGCAGCCACAGCTCCTCTGGGCACCCTGTGCCACCGCCTCAGCACCCTCATAGTGGAGAACTTCCCAATATCTCTTCTAAATTTATGCTCTTTCAGTAGAGCCATTCTGTGCTCCAGGGGGGGTCACACAAAAGCAGAGTAAAGGGGAATCCCTTCCCTCAACCTGCTGGTCACGCTGCTGGTCATGCATTCCAAGGACACGGTTGGCTTTCTGGGCTATGAATGCAGCCCATTTGCTGAACTATAAGAAGCAACGTGGTGTAGCTTAAACATTAGGTTTATGTTTGTCAGCCTAGATTGACATGTTTTCTGTATTGTGAGAAGATATATGGATAAGACAGGATAATGTGGGAGTCTGGGGGATGTGGTACAGTCTGGAGGTCAGTCCTTCCCTCATCACAAGTGTAATTTCACTGGAATAACTGTGGAATGACTGAAGTCTCACTGTGTTTGGGCAACTGTATTTCCCAGAGGAGGGCCATGGCTCTCATTGCTCCTCCGTGTACTGCTCCTGCATGAGGGCATCTCAGAAGGATTGGAAGGAGTGCAGCCAGAGAAGGAACTCACCCAAATGCGAGTTAATTGGGAGTCTGGTACCCTTTGAAACCTGAATAAATCTTTGTCTCAGTATAAAGAGTTTTACAGGTTTCTTGGTAACTGGGAAGAAACGTGTCACAGATCTATCCAGCCTTTTAAGCACCTACCAAATCAGCAACTCACTGCAGCCAGGAGCGTGCTTATGAGCACAACAGGGCCTTCTTTTTGAATGACCTATTAAAATAAATCTCAGACCTACAATAATCAAGTCAGGCCTGCATAAGAACATAACATTTTTTTACCATTTTTTTGTGACTTCTCTTTCTTATTAAACTCATGCTTCACCTTTAGAAATGATCTCTTTTCTACAGAAATATTCTGATGTAGGTATTGGAATATCACCTGATAATTACCTGTTTATTCAGAGATATATGGACTGGCCAGACCTTAAGAGCTCACCTAACTTATCTCTGTGCCTCATGGCAGGATTTGATTACCACTGTCATTCCGGGTTGATATTTATTTACAGGTGACACTTCACAGAGGTTTTTTCAGTCCTTGGGTGCTCCACTGCCTCCCTGTCCAACTCTGAAAGCTTTCCCTGATACCTAACCTGAATTTTACTTCTTGTAATCTTCTAGTCCCAAGCTGATGGACTTGGAGAGCGTGTGAAAGCTTAAGGTGTTACATTTCTGCTCAAGTCTTCCCTTAACTTGTTTCCTCTCTGGTACTCTTTAGGCTCTCATATCCTTTGCTGTGTACTGGCTTCTCTTTATCTGCTGCATGGCTTGCTTAAGTGCAGTATCTGAGCTGGGCACAGCGTGTGTGAGTGGAGGCCTTATCAGCGCTGTGCAGAGTGGAAGGATTACTTCATGTGTCTTGCAGAGGACACCAGTGTTTTGCTGGCATCATTTCACAAGCACATGGCATTGTTTATGTCCCTTCAGTTTATGGCCCTCCAAACCCCCAGGTCCTTTTCTGCAGAGCAGATCAGTTGATTATTTATAGCTAGTCATTTACAGTTGGCAATGCCTAATTGCAGTTGAGAGCTTGCCCGTATTGAACTGCACCCATTCTCCACCAATTTGCCAAGAACTTTCTTAATTCTAGTCTTACCTCCAAAGCACACACCTTTCCCAGCTTGTGTCATCTGCACATTTAATAGGGTAGTTGCAATCCAGGTTGTTAAAGAATGTAAGTAATTATCCTTCTTCTTGTGCTTCCTATAACTCCATTACATGCAGCCCCACTTTCTGCAGGGTCTTCTCTAGCCCTTGAGTCATTTTCTGCTGCTTGTCCTGCTTGTGAGTCTGTGTTCCCCAGCCCTATGGATTACAGCCCAAAGCTCTCAGCATGAGGTTAGGAAGTTCGTCTTGCTGTGGTCCAGGTAACTTCCCAAAATGCCACTGATATTCACATGGCTGTATAGCAAGAGCATTTAACAGGATGGTATAAAACCATTGCAGGAAGCCTGCACAGTTTCCCAGCAACATTTGGATTTAATTTTCTAGGGGAAGAACAAATTGGGATGTCAGCAGTGGTCCGCAGGTAGCTGGCTATAGGTTATTTCATTGCAGTCAGTCACTAAACATTCCTGCTCTTGCAAGATTATTAGAGGATTGTCAGACTATGCTATATAATTAACCCTCAATAAAGCAAACCCATTTCTGAGCTAGACTGCGTGCTTGTATGGAGCCTTCCATCCTGTGGTTAAATCTGTAGTTCCCTTTTTCAATGCGTGCTTGTCTAACTTATCGTCTGCCATCGTTTCTGAAGTACCTATCACATTTGTACTTGAAAGACAGCAGTTATAAAAGAAACCCACAGGAAGATGACCCAGAGGACGTTTGAACAAATGGAGCTGACTCTTCACAGAACTTTTCAGCCTTGCAGGTAACCTCCTGGGATGTTTGTTGCGGTTTGGTTTTGCCTTGCTGTGCTTTGTTTGAAGACTGCAAAGGTCCTGCTTTTCACAGTCATCTTTGCCTGGCACTGGGAAATGCACCTGGAATCTGCTTCTGAACCTTGCTTGTGAGATTGTGGGATATGTCAGCTGTAAGTAAGAAAATCATTACGTTTTAGAGGCTGTTTTCTGTGGTTTGGATTTCTGCTGGCCTTTCAGGAGTATACCCTTTACAAAAGGAATAATATCATTTACTTTCTGCTTATACTTTTTAACATGTGTAACCAAAACATAATATATCAAGGCTTTATTTGTCCTGAGAACTTACTATATCCATTTTTGTGAGGAACATGGTTCTCTTGTAGATTTCTAATTAACATCTTTATTTGAATACACTTGTTTTGATCCTCTTTTTAGTAATTCCTCACACAAAACACACAGGATATCACAGACTGCAGGGAGTTCTTGTACATTATCATCTTACACATCTATGGAAATGCCTCTTTGAAAAGCTGTGTTTTCAATCTTAGTCTGATAGCAAGAAAAGGGAAAATAGCATTTTTGTAAACAAGGCAGGAAAAGATAAACTGAAAAGAAGAATAGGGATAATAATTGAAAACTAATCTGCATTACAGTAACATTTTATATCCAGCTTCAGATCAGTAAATCGCTGCTTAGAAAATGTTAGATCTGTGTCTAATAAGTGCATGATTTAGACAGCTAAAGTACTTTTGAAATTAGGAATTTTTTTAAAGTACACAGAAAGGAGTGTGCCCAGGAAGAATCAGAATTCTTGCTTTTTGAGGACAAATTAAGAAAATCTATACATAGCCAAACCCCCTTTAAGTAAACCCAGGAGAGAGCCAGCTTTTTCCGTTGCGCTAAATGCCAGAGCAGTCCTAAAACCTATGTACTGGCATTACTCGCGTTAGTAGACGTGAGTCTTAAGCAGTTGTAAAACATGAGGCTTTTTAAAGACTTTTTAAGAAAATAACATAATCTTGTGAAGCAGAGGTCTGTGTGGTGTTCAAGTGAGAAAATCCAAAGAACGGACTTTTTGTGAATGGTAATACAATAGGAAATCATCTTGGAGGCATTGTCGAGGCATAAATGTACAAGGTGAATAGTAATTACCTGATTGTGATTCACATACATTGTGTTAGAACCAAAGTATCTGGCCAAAATGTCTTTCAGTAACCCAACATACATAAAAGCAAACCCTGAGTCCCCAGGATTAATCTGTTAGCAAACTCCAGAGGTTGAGTTAGCCTTATGCACATTTGGGCTAGCAGAATAGCAGATACATACAAAATATGAATACAGGTAATGAGTGGACCTGGACATTAGGAAACACACTGTATTGTCAATTATGTGTTATTTTAATGAGCTCAGTATTCATACACCATATTGAGAAATAGTTACAGTATAGCAGAAGTACTCCAACTGTGATCAACTGGAGTGCTTCCAGTCCCTGGGTTATTTATTGCAGGTTCAGGGAGAACTGATGGGTTAAAGATGCCTTCTCTGCTCATTACCATCTGAAAATATTATGTTCTCCATACAAGCAATTGCTGTAGTGCCCCAGGGAAGCGTGCGGTTGGGCTGGGAAGCCCTAATTCTCTTTGGTAAGAACATTTTGGAAAGCTGCTGTTCTGTAGGTCCATCTTGTTTATATTAGGTTATAGATGAATTATTACACATAGATTTTTTTTTATTCCAGTGCTTCATGAAACAATCTAGGAAGCATAAAACCATGCTGGTTTTAAGCATTAAAAATAGTTGTTCATTTAAATTAGAAACAAAATAGTTTCTCTTATACCCAATAATTAACACTGGAGAATTAGCCTTGAGGTGAGCACTGAGACTGCTTCTTTAGCAAGTTTTATTGAAACAGAAACTGGAAAGTAAATTCTAGTAAGTACCTATTTTATATATAGTGGCAGCTAAAAATATGGTTATTTCTGTTCTTCGAGTAAATGGGACTCCACTGAAAGCCAATATACCTGAACCTGACTCACTCCTCTCCATGGAGAGATGCTCTAATTCAGCAGCAGTGACCTCTGAACATCCACATGTGACTGTTTTGAAACCAGTAGCTTTCTCAAGACGTGCTGGCAAAAGCAAAGGGAACAAAATGAAATGTGGTTGATAGTACTTACATTAAATTTAATAATGACAAGATGCATTTTCCTGCAAGGAAAGGAGAAGTGTCTATCCCTTGCAATGTAGCAGTTTAATTCCTTTGATCATGTGGATATACCATGATCCATGGTTTGTGTGCTTAACTATTGGGATTGTGTTCTTTTTTAGGTATCAGCCTCTTTAAGATGGTGACAGATCTACGTACTGGTACATGTCTGTTCTCATATACCATTTAAAGATCATAGCCAGCACGATGAAAGTTTTTGTGATCCTCCTTTGGACAGCAGACTTCATTCAGCCAAATATATCTCAGGTTGCAGGAGGTAAGGCATTTTCCTTCTGTCAGTGTGTAGCTTTAGCACCAGTGGGCCCCTCTGCCTGTTGGTCAGGTGCACTGTTTTACACATGAATAAAACATCCACGTCATGCCATATGAGTACAGGGCCACAGATGACTGTGCTGTGTTAACTTGCTTCCTGGGACAGTTTATGCTGTCTCAGTTAGACTGCTCCCACGTGGTACCTGAGGACCGTTTTACTTTGAGAGGGAAGAACCATAAGGCACATAGATAAAACTTGTGCTATGCCACTTGCCCTCTAGGCTAGACAGTAGTTCCTGGCCTGGTTCATTCAACAATTTAATCCAACCAGAGCAAAGGCATTATTCCAGATAGCAATTTTACCTCCAGAAACACAACTACAGTTTGTTGCAGAAACTTGGTGACACAAAGAATTGCTGGCATAATCATGGTGTATCAACAGCCTTACTGAGGACATTTTTTGTGGGCATCTCAAAAAGGAGCATTTTAAGGGAAGCAGCTCAGTGTGGTTTGTGTTGGGGTTTTCTGAGCCTTTATGAGGCAGTTTTCCTAATGCAAGGTGCATGCTTGAAAATGGAACTAGTGGGCATCAAAGGTTGAAACCATGGGAGAAGTGGGGATTGATGTCCTTCAGCTGCCTTGGAGATGGCAATTAAGAGAGGGCAGGCCCTGAAAAAGTCTAGAAATGGAGAGGAGGAGATTGATTTTTTCATTGCCTTGCTATTTATATACTAACATTTTCCCCCAGCATGAAATCTTCCTCATTTCCATATGCGCTCCAGGAATCCCTCTTGCCCTGTCATTTTAAATTATCATTCCCATCCATCTATGTTTTCTTCCATTTATGCTTAATTCCTCTGTTTATAATTTTGTTTCTTATCTCACATATAATTTCTTGTGGCCATCAACCTTCTCTTAGAAAGCCCCGCACGTTATGCTCTTCTGCAAGCTTATGTGGGTGAGAATTGTTTGTACAACTGATCCTTGATCAGCTCCATTTCAGTACAGATGCCTTGTGTCTATGTGGATATGAGGATCAAGTTGAAAAACCTGAACCTAATTCACAGACCAAATATACCATTGTGAGTTTCGAGTTGAAACTGTTGTAAAAAATCATTTTAAGCTACATTTTAAGTAAACTCTTATTTGATAAAGTTTTGATCGTTATTTAAAGGTATTTTTCAAATATTAGAAACATTTTATAAGAAGCTGTTGAAAGAATATAATATTGAAGTGAAATTATTTGCTTGTATTGCTTACTGCTTGTAAAGCTCTTGTTCTAAACAATTCACTGGATTACTATGTTATGAATACTTTTCTCCCTTACAGTTCAGGTTTTCCCACCTGTTAACTTCACCCTTACAGTCTCTGCATTGGCACAAGTACTTTTACAGTGGAAACCAAACCCTAATCAAGAACGAAAAAACTACACTATTAGATATGATGTGAAAATCCTAAGCCCAGTGCCTGAAGAGGTAAGATAAAAAATAAGTCCACTATCCTAAGAAGGTAAAATTCATGTTGAGTTAAACGTATTACGCCAAAACCTGGGTGCAGTACACATGATATGTCTCTTGAATAATTAACATATCAAATCACTTACTCTCTTACATCATAAATATATACTCTGAGCATTGAAGAGATTCCCTTTCAGCTATGCTTCCGGTATAGCTTGGACAAGGCTTAGCTTGGGTATTGGCAGTCTCAGTCTGCAGCGTTTGTCTTGGGGGAAAGATGGATAAGATAAGGTTCCTGCTGTCTTAAATGAGAAACCTTAGACACTTCTTTTGTGGATTATTTGTACTCTCTACCTTTATACACTTAACATAACCAGCCAAGGTAGCTGGCTGGTTTGCCTCTTTGCAAAGTCCAGATCAGTCTTTACAGGTCCCTTAATTTGGCTTCCATCACATGTAATGCTTATTTGATATTTCAAGTATGATACAAAGAAGACTCACAGTATCCGAACAGCTGCACTTCACAACGGTTTCTCGGCACACGTTCGGACGTTACTTCTCCATAATGACCTTCAGATGAGAAGTGACTGGGTGAAAGAAAAGCTCCCGCCTCCACCGGGTAAGAAGAAATGCAGGGGAGGTCTGAGTTTTGTGTTCTGCCCCGGTCTGTGGATTAAACATAAAAATGACAGGTTTAATACTTGAAAAATACAGCATTTCCCCTTCTGCCTGCCACACTGATCTTACAAAATGATTTAGGCTAGGCCTTTATCTAGTGCTATGGAGCCTGGAGCACAATCTGGAGGTGCAGAACATGGATAATCCATATAAAATTTTATATGAATTCCTTGCTGAGGCTAACATAACCTACTTTCATACACTCTAGGATTTTAAAAGACCATATTGCCTTGATGTACATGAAATATGTAATGGTGCTGTGTGGTACAGCTTTACTTACACTGTTTGGGAATCTTCATCCATCCATAACTGACAGACCTGTGTGATAAGGAAGAGAACTGGATACAATGGACATAGAAATAATGGACCAAAGGCTGTAGTCAAAGTGTTTTAGCAAGATGAATTTCTTACGACTTTTGTAATAAGATTTTTCGTACTGCTTTATAATTCCTTGACTCTCTAGGTGCTCCAGAGACATCTGTCACCAATCTGTCCTGTGTTACTCGCATCAGCATTTCTAGTACTGTTTCTCTCCATTGCACTTGGCTTCCTGGGCAAGAAGCACCAGAAGATACCAAGTACTTCCTATTTTACAGGTTGGTGTTTTCTCCTATTTAAGTCAGTAATTAATTTCTTTAAGACCATCATGCCTGACAAGTATTTTAATTTAGGTATGATATGTACACTGAAGAGTGTCAAGATTACGTCAAAGACAAGTGGAACAGGAATACTGAGTGCAGATTTTCAGTGACTCATATTGATCCTGAAGAGGTTGACAATCTCATTGTAATACACATTAATGGGTCTAGCAAGTATGCTGCAATCAAGCCTTTTCAACAGTTGTTTAACCAAAATGCTATTGGTGAGTAAAAATACATTTAAAAAAATACTTTAAAATGTCTAGCAGGATTCTGAAAAGATTTTTGAGATAATACTACTGGATTGGATGATTCTTGATGCAGGTGAGAATATGTGCTGGCGTTGCATAGGCGTCTTAATGAAATTCTAAGAGATTATAAGACAGAAATGGATGGTTATAACTAAGTTTGATTTTACCTTCAAGTACAGTTTTTAGTACCTTTTGTTTTACAGTCATTCTTTAAAAGGAAAAAGACACATGGTGTTGAATACAACCAGGTCCTTTTAAAAAAAGGCAATAGAGTGTTGAATAAAAGATAGTATCAGCCGTGACTCTCTATCATCTTTCATCTACCCAAATAATTTCTTTTCCTTCATTAGTTCCATGCCTTTCACTTTTTTATTAACAGATATGATTTCCCCTTTTCATGGCTTCATTAGGATAAAACAATTGACATACTTTCTTCTTAGCAATCATCCCCCAAATAGCTGCTGATGCATTGCTTTGAATTTGTTTCATTTTTCAATAACTTTCCTAGTTACATCTTTTGTTTGTTTAAGTTTTTCTAACTGTTCTATCATTAATGCTCTTGTGAAAAGTAATTTCATAAATTCTCTCCCCCCCCAGTAATCTAGTTTCCCAAAACTTCTAAATGGATTTTTAAAACTGTTTTCTCTTAACTATTTTCTGCAATGTAGTTATTCCTCCTAAATCCTTATCTTCTCTGTCCAAAAGGTAAAATAAATTCAAGGATTATAGGTCCTACTTGGAAACACTTATCAGGTTATAAAATGCTCCAGTTGCTAGTATTTAAACTTGGCTTTAAATAAATAACTTACCAGTACAGTTTTCTTTTTATAGAGAAAGTGAATGTTCCCAGAAATGTCACCGTGTTCTTAGAGCAAAATGATCTCCTGGCTACATGGGAGAAGCCAATTTCTCCTTTCCCTAAAGAATGCTTTGAATATGAATTTTACCTCTTCAACTTGAACTCCGGTAACAAGCAGGTAATTGAACTGTTACATAGCATTCCCTCTGTGAGCTGACTGTCTTATATAGCTAGAATTTGCCTTTACGCAACCTGCTCAAAAAGTCTTCGTATTCGTGGATATGTTACAAATTCTAAAGCATTTAAAACGAAGCCTGCTATTAGAACATTTCTGAAACGATGGACTTTTGCTGAAACTTGTGTCCCATGTGTGACTAGGGTTCAGCAAAACCAAAGTCTCATAAATCTTCATGTTTTCCCTCTTCTTCTCCTGCAAACTATCCCCAAGAGACTTACGAAAGCAGGACAAAATTTGGAGTTACTCAGTTTTATGCATCTGGGTTCAGAGCAGTAGGAGAATGGACGATGCTGAAAATTCAGCATGAAGTGTCTTAAGGAAGAATGCAAAATGAGGTATCTTTCAAGAATTTACCCTGAAATATTGGTGTATTACGAGAGAAATTACACCTTATTTCAAAAGCAAGGCCAGATGCTCAGTTAATCTAGCAAAAGAGTTTAAAAAAAATAGAAAGGTAAACATGATGAAAGTTTGTTTTCTGATTTGCTTAGTCTTAAGTAATCTGTAACAGTATGATGTTGTTTTCCTAACAGATACTGAAAATACCCGTAAATGAGTTCAGATTACGGATTGATGTTACCAGCAGGTATTCTATACAAATAAGAGCTAATCATCACATATGTTGTACAAGAGGGTTTTGGAGTGATTGGAGTGAAATTATTTATGTTGGTAAGAATTACGTGTTTCTGTCTTTAGTGAATATTATTACATTGCTGGAAAGCAAATGCTGGCTAATCATGAGCATGCATACCACCAACTAAATTTAATAGAAGCCAGGAAAAGAAGTATTTGGAGAAACTGCCTTGTGAAAGCCAAGGGGAGTTAAGTCTGTGTTCCATTAAAGAAAAAACATCACTTTTGGATACATGGAAGATTTTTTAGACAGTGTTTTGGTTTTGCATGCTTATGTTTTCAGAGACTGCTTTAAACTAGCTAAGGAAAATCTTAAATTCTAGGTAAGATCTTTTAGTTGCATTACTTCTTTAGTTTTTACTTGTATTTCCCTGGCATGCATCGTGATGTTCATGCTGGAAGTTAATATGAGTGATCATGTCAACAACTACTGTACTGGAGCTATCTGAATTCTTAAATGTTGGGGGGAAAAAAAGAGCATGGTTTTAGCATCTTAGGAACGTGATCATTTGCTCCACTTTGTTCTGTATTTCCTGCTTGTTGAACATGTTTTTCTGGAAATAACAGTTTCCTTATCAAGACACGTTATCAACTGTTTTTTCTTAGACATCCTCCTTTGCTCTTATCTTTTTAGTTTCTTAATTTCCTGGTTTTCACTTAAAAAAAAGTCCCTTACGCTCTCCTGTTTACTGTACTTTTCCCTCATATCTATTTGCTAGTGAATGCAAAGCTGCTGGTGTTTTGCCTCCTTACTCTAACATATCCCCTTGACCTTCCCACCTGGCTCCATGGCAGTAACAAGCCCTTGTGAAGAGAGGCTCAGCAACCCAACCACTGACCCAGGGCAGCGGCGGGAGGCTGACCAAACATCTCATTAATTAAGAAAACTGGGCCTGTTTATTAGCCTCATGCATCTATCTGGGAAGTATTTTGATGAGACTAACTTTAAGACCAGCAGACCTCTTCGGAGTCCATATCCTGAGAAAAACACTGGCCTAGACTCTGCAGCCTGTAGCTTTGCTAAAAGCTGAAGCACAATTCTGAATCCTTCGCTCAGGCATTGGCAATCAAACCCTGGGAAATGCAGACACATGCTGCCAAAGTGGGTGTTGTAGAATTGCACCTCGATACCAGCTGTCTCTGAAAGAACCATTGCAGTCAAACAAAGCCAGATAAGAAAAAATCAGTGCGGATGAGTGAGTGGCGCAGTTTTTTCTTATAGAAAAGGTTTTTTAGAGGCTTGTTGTGAATATGTCTTGGAGAGAAGTCCAAGGAGAAGCATGCTGGGCAGGTACCCAGAGGCACAGTGCAGTGTCTGCAATTCTTCCACACTCTGAGTTGCAGTGAGCGTTGCCTGACCACACCTTTCTGAGGCCATTGCCAACTGATGATGTAAGATGGAAGAGGCTTAGGACCCTTCTATTTTTGGTTTGGAAAATGGATACTCTTCCCACCTGTCATGCTGGATGGCTTAAAATTGGTTTATGGGACTTAACCGCTTTGCACAGTTTGCTGCCCCAGTCATCCTCAAGACTTAAACAAAGCACAACTCATTGACAATTACATCCTAAATCTCATTTTCTTGAAAGAAAAGTGGTAACCCTGAAGACAAACCATCCTAACCTGTTTTTAATTACAAGGTTGAAGGTTGACTGTGTGCCCCCATCAGGGTATTGTGGAAGTGCAGGATGGATCACACAGGCCTGCTCATAGTGTCATCCACAAGCTGCTCTCTGGACTGCTGTGCAGCCACAGCCATCAGCAGAGACAGCAGGCTCAGCTCCTCATTTCTCAGAAACTAATCTGTCCACAATTGAATATTGTTTTGTCTACAGCAGCAATAAACCCAACACTCCTGCTGCTGGCTGATTTATGGCCTTTCAATTACCCAGTAATGGCAGTGCTGACACCTTGATGCATGGAACAGGTAGTTATCGTAACTCGGCAGCCTTTTGAAAATGCACTTCAATGTAAATGTTTTTGTTATATTGCATAATGAGGCACCGAATAATGGCCCTGGCCACTGAGCAATGCCTTTTCAAAACAGAAACACTGACCTTGATAGAAATATCTGTGTCTGCTCACAGGCAGAGACAGTAGAGAAATTCTTCCTGAGAAAACTTATCAGCAACCAGCTCTCAAGAAGAATGGGGTGTTCACTGTCATCTTTACAGGCAAGTTTAGGAAGCTAGAGAAATACACTTCCTGGCTAGAAAGGATTAACAGAAACTGAACAATGGTTTAATGGAAAACAAACAGTTTGTGCCTGAGATATTGTTAACAAACCATGTGTTTGCTGAGTACCAGTTGAGCACTCACTGCATGGCATTGTGTGTCTTGGGACAGCAGCTAACGGACTGTATCTACCTTCTGGTAGGCCTCATTCCTCATGCTTCTTGGCTCTTTTTTTCCTTCATGTCAAAATGAAATAAATGTATTGTTGAAACTAGAAAGTCAGTTTAATGGAAATTGTTCGTGAAGCTCTGCCTTTCGTTTCTAATTCCAGATAGCAGGTCTTCATTGTTTGCATGTTAATTTGTGATCTGAATATAATCACATACAACAGCTGATGAGATACTTTGTAAGAGTGTGCTTAAAATAATCTGCACTAAAATAATATTTTTTTTCTTTGAAATTCAGGGCAAAACAAACTGGAGAATTCCACAGTCTGGATTCTCGCTGTGCTTTGTGTGTCCACATGCTGCACAGTCCTGCTTGTTGCTATAATATGCAAAACGTAAGTATCATCGTCTTCTGTTTAATTACCGAATAACTAAGGATTAGGTGCTTTACAAGTGTGTGGGGATGTTACCACCTTTGCTTAATTTTAAGAAAGGGCACTTCTGTACTGAAGCATAATTACACACAGCAAAAGTACTGAATAAATAGTAGTCAGCCTCATTAATTATCAATAATAATATTCAACAGAATTGGTGGAGTATCAGAGTTATTCAGTTTAATCTTCAACAACAAAACCATATACTGATTGAGGTGAATTTGTGAAAAATCTATTTGTCCTGATCTCATTTATTCACTTAAATGGATCTGGTTGGGTCAATGGTTTCCCCAGGAGGATTCTGTCTTTAACCATAATGAAAGCTGCTGAGAACATCTTTCATGGCTAAAATGTACAGAGCAGTGTTTTCTCAATCTTGTCTAGCTCAGCTTACAGACATGTCCTACACTGGGCTCTGAACATGGGGTCTGAATTTCAGCTGACATCAAAAAGTAGATGCTCTGAAGAGGTAAAAATTAAGTGCTTTTGTGCTTGCAGCTCCTCCTGACCTTTAACAAGAGCAAGTATATTAAACTATTGGTTGTTTTGTGGTTTTGAATTATTTGTTTATTTTTAATTACTACAGAGGCTATGGGTGCCGTGTAGTAAAAGCAGATGTCATTTAGCCAAACTGCTCAAAATGTGCTGTGAAGAAACCAGATATACTTGGGATTTCTGTAGCTGTGACTAGTCAAATCATAAGCAATGAATTAAAGAATCAATCTAATTGCAAGCTTCTCCCCTGAAACATGCAACAAGCAGCAATTAGTCCACAATAAATACAGCTCCCAGTAATGAAAGTGCTGGCCTTGACTCTGCTAATTTCTTACTCATTTCTTTAATGCCTTTTAATTTATTGGTCATCTTGGTGTGCTTTTGGCTATTTTCCTTCCCATACCACATTTCCTTTATCACATAAAGGTCTTGTCTACAGGAATGTGACATTCGAATAGCTGTTATTAACTCTCCCTAAAACGTCTGTTGTCTATGATAACCTGTTCTTAAGTCAATTTAATTAGCATAGCAAGTCTCACTAAGCAGTCCTTTTTGGAACAAGACAGATTAACTCCCCAGAGAGTTTATTCATGTTGTGAGTCATACACACTTACTCCCGACTATGCAGTCCTGATGTATTGGTGGAAATCCCCAAACCACTCTTACTCACATCAGTGATTCTTTTACAGATTGACATATCCGTATAGCTGTAGGTCCTCCACTGCTCCAGCATCATCTTTGTCAGCTCTCTCCTCTCTCTTTGGAACAGCAGAACACCAACACCAGTTAGTTCCAACACCAGTTAGTAGCAGTCATACTACTCCATGTTTTCTTGTGGAGTTCTGCAAGTATTTGGATGTTATGCAGTTTTCCCCTGCAGAGATCCTGAAACAGAAATAGGGGGAGAAATAGGTATTGGGGAAGACTTCTGCTCAAGGACCAGTTTGAAGATGCTCTACTAACGCATTTCATGAACTTTAATACATTAGGCAAATTTAAGATGGCTTTTCAAGATCCAGCTGCTTGATTGGCTGCTTCTAAGAGTTTCTCTCTGCCTGGCTAATATGTAATTCCCTAGCAGGAGCTGTGAAGACAACAGTGCTTGCAAAGCTACAATCAGAAAGACTCAACCCTTAGCAGGAAAGCTGTAAAGAGTAGATATGATGCCAGGCGCTGGTCCCACTTCTGAGTTACACCAGCAGCCACCTTACTGTCCCAATCTGCTGCCAGTGACTGCACAGCCTGACTTGTCTTCTGCTGCCAGCTGCAGTTGGACTGCGTTCAGCATTTCAACAAAGGGGATGCAAGTGTCTGCTAGAAACAACTCACACCTGCTTTTCCTCCCCGTATTCCCACTTCTGGCTGTACACCTCCGTCACAAACTCTTGCAGAAATGGGGACACATCCTGTAGCTTGCTTGGTCAGGTCTATTGTGTGAGCAGTGGTATGGCCCTTCCTTCACCTAAAAATTAGTTAAACATTAATGTCTCCTTCAGGGCAGCAGCATCTCAGACAGGAAGGTTTAGCTCCAAACTGATAGTAAGAAAATACTATTTCTCCTCACTTCCCTGGTGAGGAGCAATAATAGGATAAAAAAAGCTTGACAGAACTCAGCTTTTGGAAGAAGAATAGTTGTAAGACCATAAGCATTGAACTAACCAGACATCAGTCAGGAGAGCTGTTACAAAATAAACCAGGTATACGGGGCTTTGAGCAGCCTGGTCTAGTGAAGAGTGTCCTTGTCCATGACAGTGGGTTTGAACTGGGTGATCTTTAAGGTCCCTTCCAACCCAAACCATTCTGTGATTCTATGGTCTGTCCATGGTCCCAACAGACAGAGCTCCACACCTTGGCCACATCTCTGCTTCATGGATCAAGTGTAATCTCCACTCACTACAAGTTCCCATTAAAATCTGCCCTTATTTAGACATCGTGCTATCCAGGAGTAGAGACAGTGAATGTTTTTTGGCAACTGAAATGTAAAATCTGTACTCTGGAATATATCAAAGACAAGAAAAAGTTCATTCTGCAATACTTACTATCACAAAAATACATATGCCTGTATGCTTGAGCCAGACAAAAGCATGTCAGGCAGGGAAGGAGTATCTCAGAAGGTGTTAGCAAGATGAGTTATTACACCACTAGGCAGATCAGTCATCTCTGATCCCATTCCTTGCCTCCTCCTTGTTCCCTCGGCACACCATTATTTGCAGTTGCCCTCCTACCACCAGACGCAGGCAGATTATGTCCAGAAACCAAAGGCTGAGCAAGAGGCAGCCTGTCTTGACTGTCCAAACAAGATACATGACAATGCAGCCCTTGGGAAGAACATGAGCATGAACAGACAGATCAGAGTAATTAATTTCTCTCCAAGACAGACCTGTTGCTGGCTGGTAAAAGACATGGCAGTGCCCTGTGGATCAGACATCCTGGCTTTTGGCTGCAGCTGTGATGGGAGAGACTGATGGGGGAAGAGAGTCATCCTGCCTCATCTTTGTCATCTGCATGTCCCCAGGGTCCAGAAGTGTCCTGTGAGGAATAGCACACCTGCCCAGTCCTCAGGGTTTCTGCTGGTGGATCGTTATCCATTACTTTGACCCCTTTTGAACCTGCTGCTGCCATCAGATGCTGATGACTGAGTGCGAGGCAGGCAGGAGGGCTGGTGGTGCGAGGGGACACACCTTCTCATGAGCTGAACATGTGCTGCTTGTTGGATACGTCATCCATCAGAAAAAGCAGTTCTTTCACATCACTACTGTTTTTTACAGAAACCATGTATGGAGTAAACTCTTTCCACCAATTCCAACACCCAGCAACAAATTCAGAGACCCCTTCCCAAATAACTATGAGGTAAAATAACATTTTAGTCACTCATTGCTTTTTTTACTACAAGGAACGCTGTGTTTGTGTGCTGCTCTTTCCCTGGAAGGCTGGGACCGTGTAGACCATTACTGCTCAGTTAAAGCCTTTGACCTCTTAGAATCTCTAATGTCCATACTAGATGTGGACTACACTGTCAAATGTGTTGTGCAAAACATGCCAAGTGGGAAATTCAGTTAATGTAATAATATACACAGCCTGACTATAACATAGAGTTAGCCATTGAATTTAGCAATCTGTGAGGCTGTTCTTGCAATCATTAACTACTGTGGTCAGTTCTCACGTAGCTGTGTGGCCACCTCTTCTGCCGAGGGCAGGTCCCAGTCTGCAGTAGCTCTGCATCTGGCTTTGTTTGTAGATGAAATGTTTTGGGGAGGGTTAACAGTGAACAAAAGGGTTAAGTGCTTTTCTAATATGCAATGAATTTCAGGCGCATGGTGTGGTATGGCTTTGCCTTTTGGATGGAAATACAGTTGCTCCTTCCACTGAGCACAGCCAGGCAGTTAGCTCTGCTTTGGACAGGAGGTTGACACCTGGAGAGCTGATTTATTTTGTGAAACCTAACAATGGGCAATGATGTGGTCCTACTGTTAAGCTGGTCTTAAACCTTATTTTGTTCACTGTTACTTCCTGATAAATACATTTGCCTTACAGATAAGATAAAACTCCTCATTGTCTGCTCAAGGGAAGTGCTGCTCAGTAGCTTGAATTTAATTTGTCCCCTTAGAATAGGGATTTGATTTTTTGTGTATTGTTCTTATTCCATGGTCTGGTCAGGGAAACAGGCTTAAAAGATTATCATATAATATTTGTTTTTAATTGAAGCCACTGGTGTAAAGTAACATGACTTAGGATATCACAAATAAGAATATGAGAAATAGCAAATAGTAACACTGCAGCTAGAATACGTGAGCATGCAAAGGCTGTTTCTCATTATCAAAAGCAGCTTTGCCCTGTGTTTAACTGTCTCTTTACTTGGAGCTAGCTCAGTGCAGGTAGGCGATACTGGCTTGAGGTTTTCTACTGGCACCATGGCTGCATGGGCAGTGACACTGGCAAGGAGAGGTGAGGACATGGCTCTGGTGTCTCTGCTGAGATCACCAGGAAAGTGAACCTTCAGCAGCTGTTTGCTGTGGGCATTCAGTTCCTCAATTTGCAGTGTAAACAGCTGGACAATGTGACGAAAGCCCTGCACAGTGATGGCAGTGTGGCCCTTGAAACTGCGCTTAGCCCTGAGGAGCAGCTCTGTCTCCCACTGAGCTACTGCTTTCTGCTTCCTTCTGTGAGTCACCCCATCTCTGCACACTTGTTTGTGTAAACCCACTCAGAAATCACTGAAACATCCCTGTGTTATCAGCACTGTTTCCATCACAGATCCAAAACACAGCCCATAGTAGCTACTACAAAGAATATTAACTCTATCCCAGCCAAAACCAGCACAACCTCCCTGTTCACCAGCTATGTTTGCTTTCCAGAGAGCACGTACCTGCACCAGTGAGACAGAGACCGAATTCAGTAGCTTTGCTGAAGATCTCTACTGCAATGCCCTTGATGACTCTGTCTTCTGAGAGTCTGCAGGGCTGGTGAGGCTGGTGGCCCTGGCATGTCGCTGGAGTGGGCTTCATGTCACCTCTGCTGCAGCGATGTTTCCTGCAGGACAGAAGGACTTGCTTCCACAAGGTGCCTTGTGTAATGATAAGCTACTCAACAAAATGTCCCAGTTTGTACAGTTTGTACAACAAAGTAGGCATTTTTAATATCTTGATTTCCCTGGGGCTTAAGCATCCCCAGCTTTTAGCTGTGTGAAGCCGGTGGGTGCTGTGAGACCCCAACTTCAGTGTGAAATGAGAGCTTCACTTGTGTTCCTCACACTCCTTTCTGAATGAGGGAATGTCTCTTGAGTGGTGGGCTCTGAAAGAGCGGCTGTCTGCTCCCTGGCTTCTCACTCATCTTCAGTCCAAGGCTCCTTTGCAGGCTCTTGCCTTTGACATGAGCTGGCAGCATCTACAGAAGGACAAGAAGAGATCGTTTGTACTTTCTGACGCAAGAGATTAAAGCTTAAGGGGAGAAAAAAAAAGAAACAGAAAACAAAAAAGGCACAGACTGCAAAACTTCCTGAATTGCACCTATAAAACAAAACACAGCCTGGGAGTGCACAGTTTTCAACTGTACAGCAATTACGGAAACGTGCCAAGGACTTCTCGGTGCTCTTAAAGAGGCTGAGCTGCAAGGAGCTGGGCTCCTCCTTCATGCACAGCTTCAGCTGCTTTCAGGTGATTTTGAAAATCCAAACCCAGTATTGGAACTGGTTTTCTTCATTGTTTTTCCATCTTCAATGAACTGGGTTTGGACAGTGTCAGTTTCTGTTGGTGATTTATTTACTCACCTTGTGTCCTCCGCTAAGTGAGTTACCAAATAAACCTCCCGCCTCAAACCTCTGGAACAACTCAGGCTTCAACCTTTCTGGCTGTGGACCACAAAGCTCTCCTCTTCTTGTGAAGTCCCTGCTACTCCCAAGCAACCTCCTGCCTGGTTGAGCTGGCCAGCGGTGAGGTTTAACCCATTAACAAAGAAAAAAGAGAAAGATTTGACCCAGCAAGTAAATAGTTTGGGAAAGTGCCTAAGGTAATGGAGTTCTTAGGTACTACAGTCTAGAAATAATGAATGAGCCAGCTCTCATCTGGGTGAAATAGCATGGCTCCATCAAAATTAATGTAGCTCATTAATAGAACAATGTTTGTGCCTCAGATGTCTCTCCTGTATTGTGATTTTAATGGATTTGAGGAGCCCAGCTTTAACAATCTAAAATCAGAATTTCATTAGTAAAATCCTAAAAAATGAGACTGAAGAGAATTCATTTACTGTGATGTATTTTATGTCATGCCTTCAAGTGGTCTAATAAATAAGATTTCTAAATATAATTTCAGTCACATTGATGGCAAGATATTGCAGAGATTGAAGCAATATATTTAAGCATATTTTGCATTTGAGCTGTACCTCTGGCCATGTGAATACTAGTGAAGGGAGCAGCAGCCTCAGGAGCCAAGGCGTTCCCAGTAGCTGGCAGGAAAAAACATACTTTTGGTTTTTGGTGTCATCTGTGGTAAGGACTTGCATCACTGCAAAGCAATGCAAATAACTGCAACAAGCTGGTTATGTGCGAAAACCTGTGCAGATGTTCATCCAATCAACAATGGCATATCAGGTCCTTGGGGTGAGAACCCCTGGGAACAAGCAGGGCTTGAAGACTGGCAGGTATGCATTATACTTGCACTGATAAATAAAACTGAGCTGATGGAAAGCAGCAGGAGCACCTCCATTCTTCCTGCCAGGCTGCTGATCCAGCCTGCTCATCCTTACTGGCAGCCCAGCGCTGCCTCGTGCAGGGGTGCAATGGGGGAACCTCACCTTTGGGAAAGAGCTACCGTGCAGGATAAGGAAGGCAATTCCTGGCAGAGCTGCCTCTTCACAGCCGTCATACCCGGAGCAGACTGCTGTCCTTCCAGTTGGTGGGAGAGGAAAGGGAGCATGTTCATTACATCCCAGAGAATCTGCTGTCACTGCCAAATGCAGGTCTGCAGTGGGGAACGCGAAGAGGAGAGGCCACGCTCAGGGCTGCATGTCACGTTCTGCCACTCTTGCCCAGCCCACCCTGCCAATGAAGGTTACTGTGCTGGCTCAGGACAGAGTTATGAGTTCTGTGTCCAGACCATAAAGAAAGATTTATTCTGAGTGTTTTTTCTTTAAACCCAGTTATAAACCTCATGTGTTCCTCCCAGTGCAGCTTTTTCCCGCTGCCTCCACAACAGCAACTGCAGGAGTGCATCTCTCACCCACCTCTACCCATGGCAATGTTAAATTTGCCTTTTAAAAACTGAACTACGGCTTGGGGCTATTTAATTTTTTGGCTTCATTGATTGCAAAGCACAACATTGCTCCTTTGCAATGCAGAGCACGATCCTACGACTCCTGCGCTGTCAACCCTAAAATCCAGAACTAGGAATGCAGGTTTGGTGGGTTTAGCAGTTTCAACCAACGCTCCCCCAGATCCTCAGAAATCTGCAGGGAAGCAGTGCTGCACCGGAGGGGGCATTTCTCTGGGTCCAGGGTCAGCTCCTGCATGAAGCTGCTGTCTCCCGGCTGGCTGTGGCCAGACCCATGATCAGCAGGAAGGTAATGCCAGTTTTGCCTTTTTGTTCCCAAACTGCAGAAGGCTCCACTCTGACAGTACCAACCCACACAAGTTTGGAGAGGTTGTGACTCTACATAAATAGACATTATCACCCCAAATTCACCTATGCAGATTTTTTTTGGTCAATTTGAAAGCAGAATTAGACCAAGGATTTATAAATAGATTTTTTTCTTCCTGCCTCCACAAAGTTTAGACTTAATCCAACAATTCTTTGGTATCTTCACATCAGTGACCATCTCAGCAGGCGCTGGCTGCTGCTGTGATGAAGTTTGTTACTGGGCAGAATGAAACATGGAGGAAAAATGCTCCTGGAAGACAGGTATCTTTACAAATGACAGAATATTTATTACCAATACCTTTAAAAAAAGATTACATCTGCTAGATCACTGATAAATATCATTTACACTGGGGAGAAAACTACAGAAGCTTCTTTTTTTTGTTCCATTTTTCTTGGTTTTGTAGTTTTTTTCTGTTTTTTTTCTTATGTTTTCTTTTTACATAGAAGTAACCATATCAAACTAAGAAAGGAACACAGCTTGAAATACTGACAATATTTCTCTGGTCAACACCCCTGACTTTTACACAAGTGGAATCCTGATTATGAGTTACTGAATAAATATATTTAGAAGGTCTAAAAGTTAACTGTATTATTTTGTAAGCAAAAAAGACAAGTTACAGGCAAATTCAAGCTATCAGGAAAAAAAAAGTAATAATATACCACTGCAGCGCATTTAAACTTGAAAATTTTATAGAAAATTCCATTGCCTTTTACTAGCGTTATCCCATCTGAGTGAACTTACAAAATTACCCCATAGTAACAAACGGTCCTTCTCTTAAGAAGAATTATTTTGCTGTGGATATTGTCGTTTTCCGGCGTGACTCTATTTTGCCTCATGTGCCTATGAAGAGTTTTCATAAGGAAACACAGACTTCTTAGGAGAAAACTACCAGAGATCCCACCTTGCTGTGGACAACCCACACCTCCGTGAAGCATGGCACAGCTCCTCTGAGGCTGCTGATCCAGACCGGACTTCCCAAGAGTTTTCTACATGCTGGCATATGAAGGATGATGAGTTGTGTTCCAATGCACGTGGAAAGCAGCGCGTGTTCGGACAACAAGCCCAGAGCAGCTTTACGTCTCGGAGTCACTGTATCCTGAATTCCTTGGACTAAAATCTCCCAAAGCGAGGTGGACTTCACTGGCTTTACACCCAAAGGTGAGAACCATGTTGTTGGCTTGCTTCTTCAGGTTCCTTTTTGTCACTAGAGGCAGAGATCGCACCTTTGCAGTATCCTCATTCCTACCCAATTTAATGCTACTCATGATAAAGACAAAGCTATTTCAAGACAGTAAAATGGACCCTTGCTGCACAATGCCAGAATATTAGCTACATGTCTTGTAGTCCACAAGCAACCAAATTTCATGTACTTTTTCAAGGTTATAGTGTTCTTACTGAGTATTTAGAGTTTGACTTGCTTAGACCTCTGAATAAAATGTAACATCTTGTGTGTTTTAAGCACTCGATTCAACACAAGATTCATCATAACTGCCAGTTAACTACAGCCGCATTACAAACCCAATCTGGAACAGTTCTGCCTTGTGTAGCCTTGTAAAACTGTACAGTAAAGTTGCAGCCAATTTACTATGAACAACGTTGAACTCTCCATCAGAAAGGAAAAAATTCCAAACAATATTTCCATGGTAATGTTGTCCATAGCATTTTATAGCAGAGGAAAAATTAATATCTACATCATATGTTAACTTTAAAAAATTCTATAAAACACTAAATATATAATAAAAAATATGCATATAAGGACATATGTAAACTGCTTTGGTAACATCATATTACAGATGTTTTCAGTGCATTGCAGAGTTTCCAAGGAAACTTCAGACAAAGCTATATTTGCTTTGAGGAAGTACTGTATAATGCCATTCCTAAAGAAGCATAAACATTTTTCCAGTAGTAAGATGTACTCAAACCACAATATTACTTAGTACTGGGTGTCTTCAAAACAACTAGCTAAATGTTGCTTATATTATAAACGAGAAGTCCTTTATGTGATTTTTGTCATAAACTGGAGCGAGCTGTGAGCGATATCATTATCGTGCTGATGGCTGACAGTGTACAGGCATTGGAGGTGGATGAGCCGGATCCTCTCGCGTATGCATCTGAGCAAAGGAGAGAGGAGGAGAAAATGAGCCAGCGGTGACAAGAGCAGCCCTCATTAACCCCAACCCCAAGAGATTAATTCTGGCTCCTCCAAGGAAGCGTGGTGGTGGCCGAGAGGTCAGACCCCACATAACCTCCTTTTCACTGCACTTCACCTCTCTAACTGAGTTTTCCATTGAACTCGAATTCCTGCTGCTGTTGTGTTGAGGCTGCTCTCACAATTGTATTACTTCAGGGCCTGTTTACTTATTATTTTATTTTTCTTACAATCGTACTACATTCAAGCTGTTCCTTATGGCACCAGCCTGGCGCAATCCACATCCCGGAGGAGCTGTGTACCTGTGCCCACTGTGCTGAGCCAAATAAGAACTGGCATGTGTTCCTCCTCTCCTACGCTCTACTGTGTCTGCTGATTAAATTCCTCTGTATGGTTTATATAGCCACAGTGTACAACCATGGTGGAGAGAATTCTGATCTCATCCAGGGCTTTTTACATTGCTGTAATTTTAATGCCATATTCCTGCATTGCAGAGGCTCCTGATTTAATGCAGCTTATAAACTGTGGCATTATTAATGGAAGATGGGACATGGAGATTTTGCAAAAGCAATGTCATGTAATAAAATACTCTCTTGCCTGTTTGTTCTTCTACACAACCTCATTTCCCTAAATACATATTTATGTATCCAACACACAATGGAATACTGCTGTACAGTAGCCTTATAAATTTAAAACCTCTATACACTGCATTTGATATTTTGTTACAGTGAATTGCAGTGAAACAATATATTCTACATATATACGAGTAGGGAAGTAAGCGAGTGAAAAGTGTCTAGAAATCTTAAATACAAATATAACTACTTATGATGGCATTTCATATGGTTTAATCTTGATTCAGTATGAAACCAGAAACGTGGGCCAGAGTGACTACTGGTCCCAGGTAAGTCTGGGTTTCAGCTCCCTGCCTGGGAAATGGCCAGACCTACAGCCTGGCCCTGACCTGCTTCATCCTGCTTCTAGGTGAGAACAGTGACAGGGTGAAGCAGGTCTGCCCCAATAGCAGGGAAAGAAGGGCTGGGGATCCTGGTTCCTCCCGTCCTTACTTGATATCTTTGGAATTCGGATTTGTTCACTGCTGCTGCCGTCGCCCCCATCGCTGATCGGCTTTATCTCTATGATGTAGTCCTCATCGAATGGCAGCGAGAGCTCTACGGAGGTTTTATTCGTTTCTATTACAGATGTGCTGCTCTGCCTGTTCCACCTGTACAAAACCTGCAGCAAAGGGGAGAGAGAAAAGGAGGCAGAAAGGGCAGAGATGGCAATTGCCCCAAGGTCGTCCAGATCTGCTGCTGCTCTTTCCCTGCCTCTGATGCTCAGACACATGGTCTGGTCTCAGAGGGGCTGATGGGGTTTTTCTAGGGACCCAGCACAGCGGTGACAGTGCCTGGGATGGGGAGGTGACACTGGGAGGAGGGTGATGCTGATGTGCAGTATCAAACAGCACAGGTACCTGGAGGAGCACCTTCATGAAATCGTTAACTTTATGAAGCTAAAATAAATCCCAAGGCTTATTTATAGAGGTCAGAAACTCATTATTATGTTTCTTCAGGGAACTGGGTTGAGGTATTTGATGCGGTGCCACAAATGGCTTCCCAGAATAAATGATTTTTTTTGAATGGTCTTCTAAGATCTGGGAATTTTAATAATTTAGATCATAAATTGTGAAAAATGCCAGGAAAAAAGATGAAAAATGGGCAATGTTTTGCTGTGGTTCAGAAAAGAAACCAATCTGTCGGTGCTATCCCAACAGTAAGTTAAAAGAGGACTTTTTAGAAACCCACTAGACAGGGTTTGCTTTTTCAGGGTGATGATTCTCTCTCCCATCCTCTTTCAATTGACAACTTAATTTGCATTTCAAACCTAAAATATGTAGTGAAAAGTTGGTCCAAACTGCTGAGATTCATCTGAGGTTTTAACTAAAAACCCCCAGGAATTACTTCTTTTTGATAATCTGATACAGTGCACCAGAGATACTTAAAAGCTAGTGCAGAAATTCAGGAGAGCTGGTACAGGCTGGTGAAGCCAATGCCGCTGGCATTCCAGATTGTGAACAAAATACAAAGCATGTCCAGGCTCTTCATCGTTTCAAGCTCTGGTGGGAAATGCTTGCACGACTCAACCCTCAAGACAACGGCTGGCAATTGCACACCGATGTCTTCTTTAGGCCAAATTAAACCCTTGTGGAAGGTGACAGAGCTGAATTTTTCCCAAGATTTCTCTCCAGTTAAATTATACCCTATTAAAACTGCTTCTAATGAGGATGCTCTTTCTTTTCCTTTTGGCTTTGCTTTCTGAAGAAAATGGGAACTATTAAAAAAGCATTTTATTTGTCTGCAATTAAGGAGTCAACTACAGCCTTTGGAAGGTTTCCACCAAAGGCAGGAGAGCAGTCCTGCAAGTGGGAGCTTCACAGGGAAGGAGCAGGTTAAGGTCTGTGGGCTGAGAAGGTACTCATTCTACACAGGTATGACCTCTGTTTCTGGAAAACCATGTAAGTACCATGAAAAACGCCTTGTCTGGTCTTTCTATAAACCCCTACTCAACACTGGATTCATGGAAATGTTCCCTGTAGCCCTGTACCAGAACCCATTGATAGCTTACACTTAGTGAGGATTTGCTGCAGGATCAGGGAGGGATGAGTGAGCTGGTGGAGGGCAGTGTTGTCAACCTGCCTGTGCTGACAAAATACTCACTTTGTAGCCTCTCACTTCTGACTCGTTATCCAGCGCTTTCACTTGGTCCCAGTTCAGTATGATCTTGGAGTCAGATGAATTCCATATGATGTTTCCAGGGGGCTGACTCGGTGCTATATGAGAATATACACAGCACTGTATTACTAAGGAGCAATGTTTTCCAGTTGGATCCCTCCCAGTAAGGCTTCCACCACCACTGCTGAGCATGCCTAGAGTCCTATCACTCTGGAAAGCTGATGAGGTGTTTCACTGCTCAGTGTCCTCAAGGTCACGGCGGTGTGACACAACACAGTGCTCTAAATGAAGAAGGATTCAGTCAGTTGCTCAACATGCCTGAGACCAAAAGAAAAAAGCCCTCTTGAATGACGAGATGAATATTTAATTTGCCTGCCCAGCTGTGATTCAGTTTTGCATGCTCTGCTTACTTAACACAGGGAAGAGCCGCACAAAAAATAAAAGAAGGCTGCTAAGTCTTCTGCACAAAAACCCAGCAAAGAAAAGTCTGACAGCTCCTTCAGACTCAACAAAGCCTGAAAATGAGAGAGGTAGAAACCCTCCCAGGCAAGAGCCCCCCATCCTTGCAGACACTCACGTGGCTTTTTGGTGGTGACATTGACTGCGGCACTGGAGGGGCCGGTCCCAGCCGTGTTGTACGCCCTGACTGCCAAGTGGTACAGCGCGTTGCCTCTCAGGTTGCTGACTTTTGTAGATGTTTGATTGCCAACCGTCCGAATCCTTTTTGCGTTCTCTTCCTTTTCATCATGTCTCCAACATCTGACCTGAGAAGCAGAGCAGGTACGTGTGTTTACCTCCAGCTATGGGCTGGCAGCACCCGTCGTTTCCAGCGCTAACTGTGGCACTACTGCCCAAAGTGCAAGAGCCATAGGGACAGAACTTGCACCCTGCTACAATCCCTTCTTGATCCTTGCTAGAAACGCCAGCCTGGCTGTGGTGCTCCCTTCCCAGCACCTCAGACACTGCCTGGCCATGGAAGCACTTTCATGCAGGTTTATCTCAGCAACCTCTGCTCTCAATTTTCAGCCAGATCACACACAGAAAGATGTATAATTATTTACCATGTGAGAGAAATCTCCACATATTGAAGAGATAAAAGGAACCAAATACACCACAGGAACCCACATACCCTATGGCCGGCAGGAGCAGCACTGCAATGACTGCCCGTGATGTATCTCTGTTTCTCTTTAAGGCTTAGTACTGAGGCTGTGTTGTGTTTCCATACCTCATATCCCTGTATTCTTCCTTTGTGCTGGTTCTCCCAAGGGGGAGCCCAAGAAACTTCAACATCTGAGGCAGAAAGACTTCTGGCCAAAACAGTGGTTGGGGGTCTCGTTGGCTCTGCATAAGAGGAGTTAAAAATAAAACACAGAGTTCTCACTTTTATGTTCAATTAGCCCCAGACTTCAAGGGATTTATTTTCTTTATTGCATGAGAAAAGAAGCATGTGACCAAAATAAGCTTCCACATTTCAAAACAATGGCCTGTCAGCCTCTGCCAGACGGCACCGCTCCTCTACCTAAGAAATAATAAGATGTCATTACTAAACTCAACCCAGGATACCATGTACTGTAATTAGGACAAGAGGGAACATTTTCTAATCAGTGGACATTAATTCATTCCAAATCTCAGAGGAATTCTTCCCAGATTACATATTACTTTTCCATTAATATCAAAAGATTTCATTACGATTAATGTTATTTTAATGACTATGAAAAGAATTAATCACGGCTCGCCATTTATTATAAATCAGAGCAAGGATTAGGTATCAAAGGATATGTCAAGGTGGATACAAAACCCTTTCAGACCCGGTCAACCCCCTTCATGTCTAGTGGCAGGGAGGAGGGAGAGGCGGTGGGGTGGGCTCCTGGCTCTACCTTCTTCTGCCGAGTAGACGACGGTCACGGGGCTGAATGACCCTTCCCCCTTGTTGTTGTAGACCCCCACTTTAACTTCATATGGGGAGAAGGGCGGCAAGGTCTCGTTGCGGAAGACGTATCTGGCGGCGTCTGGGGAGGCCACGACGGTCTGCATCCAGCTGATGGTGCCGAAGGGGCGGAAGGCCACCACGTACCCAAAGCCGCCTCCGTTCTGCAGCTCCTCAGGCACTGTCTGTGGGCAGGCAGACCATGGGAGTAACAGCACTGTCAGCAGTTCCATGCGTTTATCTCCCTACCTGCATGCTGGCTATTGCCTCTGCGTCCTTCTAAAGCTACTGTTCTAAACAGAGCATTGGAGATGGGAGGTGGCTTGAGTCCTGCTTTGCATCTAACCTGAATTCATCCCATCCTGCTTGTGCTAGAGCCTTCCTGCTCTACAAGCTCCCTCTGGTCAGGGGTGAAAGAAGCACCTCCAGAAGTCACTTCACCTAAGACTTAATTCACCTTTGTAGATGCCCACCTTCCTCACTGGCTAGATGGAGCCTGCAGTAACAATGTCAGTAATTCCAGGTACTGCAATGACCAAAGGTCTGAGGTTTGTTGGGGTGAACTAAGGACATGATTCCTGATTTCCCAATACATATGCAGCTGCTCTCACGTCTTTGGAATTGCACGTGAAGCCCTGAAATACGCATCCTCACAATGTCCCAGACAGCATGGGGCTGGTGATCCCTCGCTGGCCTGTTGCCACACAGTGACTCAGATCAGGCCAGCTAACTCTCCACATCCTGTGTGACATGACCTGTTAATAGACCATGATGGCAGGGAGTGACTTGTAACAAACGTGATGGAGAAGGGCAGGTAAGTGCTAGGTAACAGCTAGAAGAAGCAACCTGTCACCTCCTTGTCACTTCTGGACACACTGACACTTCCTACCCTCAACCTCGCAGCCCCCTAAAAGCTGCATCAAAACCCAAATCTTCGATGTACTAAAATAATCTCTAATTATGAGCCCCTCTCCCACAGATGTCCATGGTTCTTAAGCATGTGAAGGGGTTACTTTTTGGTGACTGCTTATTACTCTGTACTGAAAGTCCTGAAAAATACACCAGAACATAAAGAAAAGGCCTCTGGACATTTAAAAGACTAAACTGACTGTTCTATCAAAATACTAATTATATTTTGTGCAAATTACATCCCAAGTCAATGGCTGATGTTCTTGCCATGTGTGTTTTTGAAACATATTGCAGTATCTATAGGAGACACAGCGTAGCTAATTAGTCCAACAGAGGAGGAAATTTAGCACATTGAGCTGTGTGGTAAGGACAAAATCCCATTTATAGTTTTTTAATAACCTTAAAAATATCTCTGGCGATTCATTCTGCCAGCTTGGTCAGAAGCAGTGCTAAGTGGAAGTGTTAGCATGTCTAGTGAAGTTCATTATTCGGAAAAATATGCCAGCTGCATCGCATCGTAACATGAAAATACGAGCAGACAAATGACTAAAGTTCTAACCCTGGCTGCCTTAAGGAATATTAAACATTTTTCATCTCTGCATCTCCTCTTGCTGGCTTTCATTAGCAGTGATGAAAGCCAGCATGCAATGCACTGTGCTAACTCTTAACTATTTGCTGCCATATATCCTAGCACAGGGATGAAGGATGAAGCTTGGAAGCCACCCACAACGATTCTCAACCGGGTCAGGATGTGCCACGCCTGGTCTCACATACTCTGTTTTATCCCTCAGATGGTTTCTGCCCGTCTGTGTTTTGCCATATGATTACAGATGTGCTTAGAGTCGGGGAGCTGAGCTCGTGTCCAAGCAATGATGTTCCCCATGGTCCCCTGCACAGCACTTCTCTGCTGGCCTCCCTGCACAGGGGCCTGGGGAGGGGACGTGGTTTAGCTCAATTTTAACAGCTCTGCTATTTTTATCACACAATCTGGGCTTTTTTACTGCAAGCCATTTGAAATCTACAGAAGCTTCACTGGTGCAGGGTGAAAAGGTGCCTTTAGGTCAGGACCATATTAATGTTCACCTTGGTTTGGACTCCACTTACCTCCCAAGTAATGACCAGCTCAGACTTGCTCCCTCCACCTCCACTGACATTAGCTGGGGTCACTTCAGGAACTGCAAAAAAAGATGCATAAGATGGACGTGACAACTTTGAAACCAGAAATGTTGAAATGGAACAGACTGATGCAGCAACAGGACTGTGCTGGCCTTCCCCTG
>JANHGB010051072.1:0-20934 GCA_026283785.1 Coracopsis vasa | reverse complement strand
TCCCTACAACTGCCTGACAGGAGAATGGAGCCAGGAGGGGGCTGGGCTCTGCTCCCAAGGAACAAGGGATGGGACAAAACGAAATGGCCTCAAGCTGCACCACGAGAGGTTTAGATGGAGATGAGGAACAATTCCTTCACCAGAGGGTGCTCAGGCATTGGAACAGGCTACCCAGGGCAGTGCTGGAGTCACTATCCCTGGAAGTGTTCACACACCATGTAGACAAAGCCCTCAGTGCCATGGGTTAGTGGTGGCCTTGGCAGTGATGGGGAACAGTTGTATTTGATGATCTTAAAGATCTTTTCCAACGTGGTTGATTCTATGATTCTATGATTCTATGTTTTGTACATGCTGCAGCAAAAGACCAAAAGACATAAATATCTGTTCTTTCACTAACATGAGTTAACAGTGATTCACACGCGCATGAGCAGGATCCTGACAGACCAAACCAGAGCCCAAGATTCTTTCTACCCCACCTCTCCAGCTACCAAGTGAACTGCTATGTGTTAAATTGAATGCCATTACCTGGACATAGAACACTGTAAGTCATTATTTGGTAATGAAACCCTCCCGACATAATTTTATGAAGGCACCTAAATAACGGCAAATCAGAGCAGTGAAAAAACCTGAACAATTTCATCCACTGTAGTCATGGCTACTTGTAAGTTATTGCTGGGTATCCTTTCTGGAGCTTTGCACAGTCTGTATCCTCCATGCATTTTAGGGAGTTAACCTGGCATTTTTTTTTAGGAGAGAAAATACAAGAGAAGGTGAAAATCCCACCCTTAATTAAATAGTGAGCAAATTTTAAAAAAAGCTATGGTTGCAATTTTGTTCATTGGGACATTCACAGAGATGCTGCACTAACAGTAATAGATTAACCTCTAACTGCACACGCAGCTACTGCTAATGTGCACTTTTCAAATGCTCCATAGCACAAGACAGGGATTAGCGTAATTGGTGATAAGAGAGACTTTAGAAGGCTTCATAGTCTGCATGTAAGTCTCAGAAGTATTATCAAACTTGTTGGTTTAAATTAGGTAGAATGTGGATCTTCATACAGACTAAGCTATACTTCTGGGAATTTGGTGAATTATAATTGAAGCCAAAAGTCCCTGTTTTACACATTGTTAGCATGGTAATTCTCCTATGTATAAGAAACCAAAATGGGGTTCTTTGACAGTATTCCATAGTGCACAAAAGGTGTATTCACTGTACAGAATGTGTTAATATCAAGAATCTGGGATATTTGAAATAAAGATTGTGACAGTACATGAAAATCCAGGTAATAAATATATTGCATCCTACTTCCAATCTCGTTAAAAATGTTTTGAAAATCAAAAACTGGGACTTTGTGACCTAATGACTTATACACGGAGATATGTTGTGCCTGGATCTACTTTGTCATGCTCTGCTTTTGTAGCTTGGTACACCTTTGTACATCTGACATTGTTGCTGAGGGAAGTCATACTGGAGCAAAATATGAAGGAATGAATGGTGAATTGAGTCAGTGTGGCTCAGCCCTAATTTAAGCAGAGACAAAATAAATGATAATGAACTGGAGAGTGTAGGAATAAAACCTTTGCAAACAAATTTCATAGGACAAGGGTTAATGATTTTATACTAAAAGAGGGTAGATTTAGACTAGATATAAGTAAGGATTTTTTTACAATAATCTTGGTGAAACACTTGAGGAGGTTGTCCAGAGAGGTAGTAGATGTCCCATTCCTGGAAACATTCAAGGTCAGGTTGGACAGGACTTTGAGCAACCTGATCTAATTGAAGATGTTCCTCTTCCTGGCAGGGTTGGGTTGGAGTTGATGACTTTATGTGTCCCTTCCAACCCAAACTATTCTATAATTCTATAAAAATCTCTTTAGAAAATATTTAAGATAGCGGGAGTCCACAGTAACTTAGTTAATTGTACTTCACATGGTGACTGAATGCTAAAAGCTGTTGCTACTTCAAGTAACTGTATTCATTTTATGAGAACTTAAAACATCCTCAAAACCCAATTTGGTATATTCACGAAATTCCCAAGTCCTTAATATATTTTCATGAATACTCCCTAGGTTTCTTCTGACAGTAAAGTACAAAATCACAGGTCTTGATGTTGCTCAACTTTCTGCATTTGAATATATGTAATTAAGCTAAATATCCCTCTCTGTATTTCATTGATAGAGCCTGAACTTATAGAAAGACTCAGAGCACATTTCACAGATTAGACATCTCAAAAACATAAATTTGTGGCTATCCTTAGTCTCTGCTGTGGTAGGATGTGATATGAATGTCCAGGACTTGATTTCTGTTTTAACGCATTGGGAAAAAAGAGTTCAAATGATAAGTCTCTCAGGGTATCCATGTATTGTAAAATAGCTCAGGAAGCAATAATTGCTTCCAAGAGACAAGACCAAATGGCACAGAGTGACTATAATGCTAAAGGATAGTTCTTTTTAGAGCAAACTGGCCTTATTGATGCTATATTTCGCTTGAGTTGGCTTTTTCCCCAGCCTCTTATGTTGCTCCTAAAATGTAACTATTGGGTTATTTTACATTTTCTGTTCAAAGTGCCTGAAATAATGTGTTGCAACATTCCAGAATGGTGTTTTCATAACACAATGCTGAAAGAAGTTGTACACCCTGGGACATGGCAGGATGCTGCTGTATGTGTTTGAGGGTATCATGTTGTTTGTTAGGATAGAAATGAAAAAATAGGTAAAACAGATAAAGCCAAACTAGTAATAGCATTTACACAGACTTTTGCCTAAAGACATGCTCTGCACCGGGGCGGAGATGTGCATTTCAGCTTTTGGAGTCCTAACTTGGATGAACGATTAATTGTTCAGGAGGTAATCCCCTGTACAAAAACTACTGCAGAACTTTGTCAAAAGAGAATTTTGTGTCTGCTTGGTCATTTGTTCTTTTAAAAGTTACACCCTCTGTCCAGACATTAATAAAGAAGTAAACTACTTAAGTTCAAGGGAATGATAGTGAATAACAAAACAATATGTGAAGGAAAGGAAGTAAAGTTCTTCTTGCATACATATATTTTTGATTTTGAATAGTCTTAATTTTTAAAGGAATTTTACAAAATATTTGCAGTTATTCAAAACTTATGTTTGTCAAGGTTTTTTGATCACCTCTATCACGGAGGTGGGGTGACAGTGCTCAGCACCTCTAGGAAAGAGCTCAGGATCTGCCTCCCCAGCTGCCTTAGGTTCCCTGAATAGTCATGACGGAACAAAACAAATTCTGCAATCCTTTTAACTTCTCATTGAGTCTTACAACTCTTGAATGATGCTGTCTGTTCTTATGTAAAATTGCATGCCCTGGACAAACTCCCAATGTAATCCGTTTCATTTAGACAAAATAGAAAAATATCACTAATGAGGTTCCAAATTAAGGCAGTAAGTGCTCATATACATTCCAGGCAGCTGATTATCTCTCATCAAGGTAGCTAAGTAATACAGTCTTCATAATGAACTAATGGATTTGCAGGTCCAGTTAACACAGGAGTTCAACCTCAGACAAGTTAAAGTTAATCAAGTACAAAAAGGATTAAATTAGCGCATTTAAATTCAACTGACAGAGGCATTAGAGCTGTGCTGTATTCCCTTATTTTCTGCTTTGGTGTTAAGTGTTGGGAAGAGAATGGCAGTTGAAGTATCCCACGCTTTGGGGACTTCATGCTTCAGTTCCTTACCACCCATGCATATGGAGTCGCTAATGACAGAGAGGCTACCCATCAGGGAATGCAATTCCACATAGACATTTTCACCAAAATGGATTATTTCAGCCTCGTTGGTCACAGATTCTGTAGTTTTCCAGTGATTCATCTTACTATTAATAATGTCAGAGAATTTTAGGCCCTTGAATTAAATAATGATAAATAGGAGCCACTAAGCGAGCTCAGCAGAGGCAGTGCTGTTTATTTCAGTGTGAAGCTCTGTCAGGCCTGATAAATCGGATCCCTGAAATAGTTTATAAAGTACTGAATTGATGTGGCGGTTGGTGAGGGAGAGAATTAATGTTACAAAATAGGCCTGCAACCTAGATTTGATGAAAGCTGAGGAAAGCCTTTTATATAAATTCTGTGTCTGTGTAGGAAATGGTTGCAGTGAGAGGTGAAAGAGTTGCACAGGGAAATAATGTTCTTCTGTAATCTCTGCGGGCTCAGGTCAGGGAAAGAGGCACTTTGTAGGTGCCAGTTGTGCTGGAGATCTGCAGTGTTGCATGAGAGCTTTGCTGAATGGAGGGGTGGTCACAGTCTGCTCATTTATAATACCAAACACTGAGGAGACACTGTACAAAAGAAAAATGAAAGCCTGCTTAAAGATGTAGCAGAGGCTTTCAAGTTCCACATGGCTGTCTTTGCCAGGCTGTTGGGAAAGAAGAGATCCTTGATGTTGCTCTGAGTAGTGCAGACACTATTGCTAATCTCTTTGGCTGAATTAATAGTTTCCTCTTTAGATCACTTAATAAAAATCCCCTGAAAAATGCATGCTAAAATCATCTTCCATCTAGTTCACAATTCTCGGTGAATGCTTTCAAATTAGAGCAGGCAGGATTGCTAAAATCGGTGGCCAGTAACACAAAGCAGGCTGATCCGTCTGTGCTGGGAGGTAGCTCAGCTTTCAGGAAAAGCATGAGATGCACATAAATGGGAATTTTTCAAAGCTGCTTACTGATAGAATTGCTGTTAAGGTCAGTGAGAACTGATGAAACCCAGATCTTTCAAGGGATCAGTAATGCAAGTGCATTATTTCTGGACCACCACGCCAAGCTGAGGGGGAGATGACAACAGTGTTTCTGTGGCTGTTTCAGATGTGCCAACACAGCACCAGCCCAACACCTTATTTACATATTTTAATTATTGCTATGGATTTAATACTTTAACCTAAGTCTTTAAACGGCAAATTCCTTTCTGAGGGCCTGATGCACGGTGGTTTTCAGATAACAAAAAAATAAATTAGAGGAATTCTGTGGGTGGTGTTCTTGGTGCTCATTCTCCATGTAAACCCAGTCTGGTACACTAATTTCAGTTTCACATTTGCTTGTGAGGGCAACCTAGAAGCAAAGAAAGAAGGAAGGCCTTTTTTGATGTCACTTCCTCATCATAGGAGCCTTTTCTAACTTTGTACCACATTACTAAAGGCCAAAGCAGTTGCTTTTCTTATGGTTCACAGACTTCCAATAACCACAGAATGAAGCTGTCAAACTGCAGATGATAGTTTTAACAATTCTATATTTGCTTCTTCCTACAAGGTAGTGAAGGGAGAGGAAGATGGTAGAGGATTATCACCCTCAAAAGCAAGTTCCAGGTCTTATCTCTAGTCCTTTTTTTCCCCGTTAAATAGGTCATTCTTCACACAGATGTTCACCATGTCTTATTAACAAAGCTACAGTGTGATCAAGACCTGAAAACAGAAGCCAGAAATACTCTTAAACTGCTTGTTCAGCAGGAAATCTGATCAAGCTAACAGGAAAATCAGTGAGTTAAGATATAAAGGATAATACATGCAGTTTAAATGTATTAAATCAGAACTTTATAAATGGTTCATAACATTCAGCATTTAGAATGAGTTTTAGGAAGATCCTTGGTGCTCCTTTTTTTTCCCATCAGGTTTATCTCATCTCTATTAACAACCATATAATTACTCCATAAATTGCAGAAATGCATGAAGTATCAAAACACTGAGAACACCATCATGAGAAAAAAAAAACAACTTTTCCTCTAAATATATTATTTACAAATGATGTACATGGAAATGTCTTGGTACCTATGTTCTATCTATCTCTGTAGTCTTGCGTCTTTCCTTGATCTTTGAAAAGCACAGGATCTGATTACAAGTGTCTTGTGCAAGGAGGAAGAATGGAACAGGCTAGATTAAAGAGTCTTCTGATTATATAGACAACTTAACCTGTTCATCTTCAATGTCACAGGGATAGGGGGAAATTGTAAAATATAAAGCAAAAATAAGAAGTGAAAGCAAGAGAAGACATTTGGACTAGTTCTGCTGGATACTTACACAAAAAAATATATATTTAGAAATGAGGCAATAGTACCATTTTTCTCCAACTTAATCTCTTCTGCCCTTCTAATTGTGTTTGAAATATGAAAGAATTTTTGACTCCCAAATAGCTTGCAGGAGCCTAAATAAAATGGACTAAAACCAGTGGAAAGACCCCCAGACATTCAGCTCACCTAACTTTCCACATTTGCAGTGCAAATGCCAGCATCTGAACTAGTTGCTCAGATGTGCCTTTACAATCAGTGGGGAGAAACAACCACTTTTATTGCCCTGTGGATTTAGCCTTTTAAGTACATCTCTGTTTTCTGACTAATAAATGTATTTGTGGGTGACTATCTTATATGTGAGCATTGTAAACATCTACACTCGTCATATGTATCCTATCTTTGACATCTTCAATGTATTTGAACCAAGACATTACTGCTTGGTGTAAGTAAGTGATGGGTTAATACATGAGTTACATCAATGCCTACATTTATGAAATGCAAGGAGGCTCCATTCACTTCCTGTTTCTCTAGTAATTCATACCTGCACACAAAGGACAGTCCCATAGGTTGCACACACTTTTTTGTTTAGAAAATGGTATGCTGAAATGAGGAAAGATTTGGGGGAAAGATCTAATTTCTTCCTTGGTCCCACCTCAATACATAGCAGGACACTCCAGCATTGGGGAAGCAGTGTTTGCTTCTGGATGGGAATACCAGATGTAGTCCCTAGTTCCCTGTCCTATATTGAATAAAAAGAGTTTTACTCCATTCATTCAAAAATGTGTTTCAGTGAATTGTTGCTAGAAAAGTCCAGCTCTATTTGAATAATTTATAGGTTGTGTTGGCCTTTGAGTTGCATAAGTGTCCGTATTACTATCCCCCTATTTCCCTGCCTACACCTGATTTAAGCTGTAGAAACTAGTAAGAGTACTTTTCATAGCCTAGGTCCATTTAAGATCTAGTCTTAAAAAAGCAGTGGAATAAGATACAGCTCCTTTATTGACAGGTGTCTGGGTGAGGGTAAAGCAGATTGTAAAACCAGCTGGGAAGGGATTCAGGATAATAATTACAGCTGAAGCTCTTCTCAAGGACAAGGGCTACATGTATCAGAGAATTCCCTTTGAGAGGCTGGGATAGCTGGATAAGAAGAAATTAGGACGGAAACCTGCATTTTCTACAAAAATGTTTCAGGGTGAAAGCTCTTGTATGAATTCTACTTAGAAAGTATCTGGAAAGGGGAAGAGGAATTGATACTGAGTTTTTTAATTTTTGGTCTGGCAAGACTTATCATACAGTGAATGATATCCTAACAAAAGGCCCTAACCCAGGCTCCAGATGCCACATCTAAGTTTTTCTTTGGGGGGAAAGCTTAGCGACACTCTTCAGTTTAAGGATGTTTGATAGTTTAAGTTAAAACTGCAATGAACATTAGCAGTGAATGTGGGTAGCTTTGTGACTGCTGATGAAGTGTCAGCTTCAAAGTTGCTTGTGATATGTCAGGACTGGTAAATAATTTAAATGAAACTACACGAAAATTAAAAAAAAAAAAAGGTCTTTTTTTGTAATTGTTTATAGAAAAGTTATGTAAATAGATAAAATCAAACAATCTGCAGTTCACTCACTATGACTTGGTGGTTTCTTTTTAATCTTCTGTGCTTTATTTTTCTTCTGGATAACTAAACCACACAGTTGAGTTTCTGGACACAGAAAATAAATTACTGGTCTTCTTTTCCGGATGGGGAGATAAAGTTCTATTTTAATCAAAACAACTTTAATACAGGTAAAGTTGGTATTTTTGGGTCCCAGCCTTCAATTTGCACAGATATGTATCACACTGCCATTGCAGTGTAGCTGTATAATATTCACCAAGATGAATCAGAATGTATATTCTTCAAAGTAGTTTTCTCATCCCCATTTTTTCCTCCCACAATTACTCATTTGAAGCTGAGAGAGCTAAGGCCCAGGCATTTTCCAGCTATAAAATAAACTCTATAGAAGAGACAATGAGAGTTTCTGTGTCTACTTAAAATCAATATTCTGTGTTCCCTAAAATTGTCTTTCACAGCCTTTCTTCATTAGAATCACGATGTTTTGAGATTACACATGACCTCTCTTCAGATAGCAAAAAAGTATTATTCCCTGCTAAAACTGAGCTGGGTGTACTTGATCATATCAGGTACATCCAATAGCTTATAGATACTTACTTAACCTGCCACATGCAGTAATGTAACATCAGCATAGAAGCTCATTCAAAGTTGCTCTCTCTTAATGCAAATGTATTGACAGACTGGAGAGCCTTTTTTAATCTCCCACCAAATATGTGTTCATACTAGGTAATTTTCTTAACTTGCTTTCTCAGTGTCCTCAGTATATCTTGATAGCATAGGAAACTATCCAGTAGTTGTGAGTATATTCTATTCCATCTGCTTGAAACACCCCGAAATTTATCATTTATAATGCTGGCAACATGTATTTGTGATATCCTGCCAAGGAATAGAACCAACATCATCTGAAGTAAGTGCCAGGTCATCGTAGCTGTAGCATTGATGTGGAGATTGCTGAAATGAAGGTAATCAGTAGGAAATAAAGAGGAGAATGATTTTATGCTCCAGAAGTGTTTGTGGCACTGTTTTCCTGTGGTATAGTCTAGCATTATGATTTACAACCCGAAACAGACTTTTCCCATAGATCAGTTCAGGCAGAAGTGGACAGTAAGTACTAGAAGATGTTTCTGCCCATTTTTATATGCAGTTATTCAGGCCCTGGAGCTCATGACTGGAAAGGAAACATACATTACATTGTTGACCTCAAATATCTCAGACTCCATGTCAAACTGCGGAAGTTTTTTGTGGTTTTCTCAATTTTTCTTTTGAAAACTATTCTTTTTGTTCAAACCAATCAAGTATTAACAAATCCTTTGAGCCATGGAAAACAAATGTGGTGCTACAGCACAGCACTCACCCCTAAGAGGTACAGCTGGTTTCTAGACATCAGTTGAAGATACCCTAAAAATTGAATGGAAAAGCACTTGTTGCATAAACATCCCTGCCTCTCTTTCCTCAAACTCAACAGCAATGATCCCAAGGTGGGTGCTGCAGTATTAGTTTCTAAAAAATAAAACAAGACCTTTGAATAATCTAATAGTGCTTCTAAAGGACTATAGTCCCCTTCTTGTTTTGATGCAGAGAATTCAGCCACAGTTTCCCTGTAACTGGACGCATCTTTGTGTTGCTGTATACCTGAAAGCATGGTGAAAGATGGAAGAACACCATATTCAAAAATTGTATTTCCTCATCTCCAGGGCTTTGGCTTGATATCACTGAAAAGCTTGCTAGCTGGGATAAGAACCACTATGCAGGTGGCTTTGTGCACATAAACTGAAATAAACTTGGTTGCTTAAAGGCTTAGGCAGATTCAGGCTAGCTATCACAAAGATAGACTTGTATTAAATCTTTTGAAGATTAAGACATAAATATTTACTTTTGAATCAGTACCTAAATATGTTACCAATTCCTTCCTTTCTATTCATCAGTCTGACCTCTTGTATTATTTCAATTTAATGGTTTTATTCAACCAAGTTTAATAATTTCCCATGATTGAGTTCCAGGTAACAGTTTGTACAGAAAGGTTATATCAAATACAGCTTTTCAGATTTGCCCATATAGTAGTTTCCCATATACTGTGATTAAGAATATCCTAATTTAGTCTATTGTCATGGAAACCCAGGAAATACAAAGAAATTTGTCGGACTCCGAAATATTCATGTCACTTTTATAAAACAGCAGGGACAGAACAGACATGAAGAAAACTCAGCAGTGTTCTTTAAAATTGCCTTTTAGCTAATTTTATGGAGAGAACAGTTAAAAAATCCCAATAAACTCTGCAATTTAATAATAATAATAATAATAATCATGTTACCTGGGGGAATAAATTGAAATTAGAATGAATGGTTTGCTATCAATGTCCACAGCAGTAGATGTTGCCATGTTAACCTTTTCAATTTAGCACTGGAATCATAAATCAAATTAAGAGTTGTTGTTCAGTTTTTTTAAAATAAATAATTTCTTTTAAAAGCACATTTTTTTAAATAGGGAAACTCCTAATTGTTCTTTTCTTAGTTGTCCTGAATCTATTCTCAGAATCTTCAAAACTTCATTCTTTTCCCATCACCATAGAAACACCAACAACTAAAGTCAAGTCAGTTTACTAGCAAGTCATTCAAATCCCTTCACTACTAAGGAAAACAGTTCCAAGCTATTGTCGTACATACGTCAGTGGATGGAATTCAGATCAGTTTTCATCCTTTTCTCCTTTCTCAGTGACATTTTAAGTCTTCCTGGAGAATTTTGCCATATTTAGTTTATTACCAAATTTAATTTATTACCAAATTACATGCCATAGCAAGGATGCAGATTGTACTGGATCAGGTAAAACAATTCACAAAATATTAATATCTTGATATTCATGAGTTTCGTGATTAGCCATTTGGAGACGCAATTTTGCTCTAGCATTTTACTCTAGTGATACAGCCTCACTTCAGATCTGAATTACAGCTGGAAGGCAAGGTCCCAGAATGCAAAAGGCAGGTTGGGAGAGTCAGAGAAGAGCCAGCAAATGTGGCTGTTACTTATACAGAACCTTCCTGGAAGGGATGTTTCCCAAGTATCTCCCACTGTGATACACTGAACATCTTCCACCTGCTTGACATGTGAATGCTTTGCTTTTGTTTCAGGTATATTAACAGATTTGCATCCTGCAGCTTTTTTTTTTTAAATAAATTAAAATTAATTTGCTCACTAGTGATGAAACTTGGATAGCTTGTTAATGAACTTCACAACTTTGTGCTGTAAGCTACCTTTTTTATTTTCCCCCTGAAAAAACCCAAGAAAAATGTTATTGATATGATTTATATACACACCTGAGTAATTATGAGTAAATCATATATTTGTCTGTTTATTACTCTACTTTTTCTGTAAATATTGCCCTTGAGAGCTAACATTTGTGTGGAATTTCTTGTTTTTTCAGAGATAGCTGCTGAATAGTTTCTACAAACATTTCCAATTAAGCAGATTATTGGCATACTTGGCATTCAAAATTTAAGGCATTTAAATGGCAGCAGACATCACACAGAAGGTTTTTGTTCCCCAACTGCATAAGATGTATGATTTTAGAATCTGAGCTGTATTGCTAAGTAGTTCTCCATCCCAAACATGCTTCTCTAAATGCTTCATAATATTTGCATATTTTTTGCCCTTCAACATTCTTGTCAACAAAATTGTTAGACAGAATATTTAAAGAACACAAAACAAAAGGGATTCCAATGTATAGAAGTGTAACCTCAGACATATGCAAATAGATGGCTGCAGAGTCTGAGAAATGTATGGCTATCTTGCGTGCATGTATGAAGAAGCACAATATTCAATAAAAATGGTAAGCTACGATCATTATCTTTAGGCAGACACTGATGAAAGGAACAAATGTCTTTCCTCAATGTATTTAGCAAGCCATAACATTACAAGGTAAGGATGTGAAAATAATTTAAATATCTTCCATTTCCATCTGAAATGTTACTTTAATATACAGGGATTCAGCCTTCATTTATAGTGACTGTAGAAGCTGAGAACAAGGTCATTGCCACCTTTGTATGGTCATCTTCCTACATTCTGGTGTTTATTTACAAAAGAAAAAAAGATTAAATAAAATAAAAAATTTGTGAGAAGTTGAAGTTAAAGTTAAGCTCTGAAATATTAGGAAGTCTTGAAGCAGCTGTCCAATCCCACTTCAGCCCATTTAATACACCATAAGATAAGCTTTAATTAGATGCTCACTTGATGTTTTTCTCTTGGCACATCCCACTGGCTGTACTGTTTGTACTATTTATGCTATTCATTATATTTTTTCTTCTTTGGTTTATGGGGTGATTCTATCATAATGCCAGCCTTTCTTTGTCATACTCTGTTAAACTACACACAGTTAGTTTAGTATTTATATTTGTCCCATATGATCTTTTTTAAATATCTGAGACATTCACAAGTACTTATTAATTTATTTTTACAGCGCTTTAAAAATAGGTAGAATAATTCAATTTTTTTGGAGGTGAAGAACAAATACCCAGATGAGAGGGTAAAAAGTGAATACTCAGTTTTGACACAATCCATATGCTTTAAACATTTTGAAGTCCAGCTTCTACTAATTTTCTACTAATTAAGAGCTGAATCATAAACCATTATTCAAATCAGTTGCCAAAAATCTCAGGCTAGGCACCAAGAAACTGACCACTCATGAAAGTATTTTGATCATGTTTTGTTTCAGGTATTTAATTGTCTCATGAATGCTAAAAGTCATCCTTTCTTTTTCTGTAATCCTCAACTCAGGTCTTGCTTGCTTTCCAGTGTTAGCAACACGTGAAAGGTCTTCCTTAGATGAGTCCATGTAAGTTGGCACCTTGAGCAACTTCCTCCTCTGCAATGAATGAAGCCAGGGGATTTGTGGAAGGCATACTGTTTGATCAAATTACTACGACTGCCAAATCCCCTCAAAATGCCTGCTATTCTTATCTGGTAATCTCCTTTAAAAAAACCAAACCAAATCAAACAAAGCCAAAACCAAACCAAACCATACCAAAATCGAAAACAAACACATACACGCACAAAAACCTTGAAACAAACAAACAAAAAACCCCCAAGTCCCTAAAACAACTTCAAGGCAAATATGGATAATTTCCAGGAGTGCAAATGCTTGAGCAAATTAATAAGATTTGGTAACATTCTCTACATAACTGAAGATGGTTTGTATCAATAGGGTAAAATGAATTGTACGTGTTTGTGCCCGGATATCATCCACTGTTCACTAAATCCTTGTTCACTCAAATAGGAAACATTGGGCAATGTGAGTAGTAAGGGGTGTTACCAATCCCATCTCTAATTAACAGAACTAAAGGACATTATTTCAGTAGTAATGGAAATGATTGTGATTCCTCAAAGTGGAACTGAAGCAAATCAATCTGAGCCTATTGGACCAAATCCAATTAAAAAGGAGCTAATCTGTTTTCAGAGAGAGAAACATGGCCTACAAGGAAGACATGATCATAACTAAAAGAAAGTGAAGAATTATGATTAATTCTGTTTTCATTTTGCACAGTTGTTCTATTTTTCTGTGTATTTAATAGTTTATTTTTACATTCAAACATAATAGATGAAGCTTGTTTATCAGTATCATTACTTGTATTTACAGTGTTAATCTAAATAAAAACTCCAGAGAAAAAACACTTATTTTTCACATCAAAGTCTTGTAGTTCAGACTGCCTTTCATGTTCCAACAATTCATTACCTATTCTAGAGGCTATCCTAAATAGTTATAAATGGAATATATAAGCAATCTCATTCCGAAAAAAAAAAGCAGATGTTTGCCACTTCTTGATTTCTTATCAATTGATACATTGTACAAAACAAGTTTTGTTTTGAAAGTTGGAGTCACTGTGATGATTTAGAGATAAGTACATAGATGATTGCAAAGGGACTATGAGTTACCTGCTGTAACTAGGATCATATTCTATTATCATTGAATCCATTCTGTCATATCGTGCAACAAGAGATTAAAACTGGTGCTGTGGCTATGAGCCTTGTGTACCTGCAGCAGGAGAGGAGAATCACTGAATCTTATGCCACCAAATCTCCTAGTTCAGATCTGTTCAGAGCTTTCAGCAGTTCTGCTACAGAGCTTTGGATTCAAGAAGTGTCAAAAAGATTATTCAAAGTAAAACACTGAATTGCTTGAGTATGCAGATCTCCGGAGAACAGGCGTTTTGCTCTTGGCACTGACAGTTCTAATACAGACTGAAGAGTGAATGTCATAAACTAACGTTTCTCAATAGAAAACTTAAAAATGGACCAAGATTCATTCTGCTTGGAGCCTGTCTGGTATGAATAGGACAGGAGAAGGGATTTACTTTACACCTCCATCTGATCTGGTCAGCTGGTCTATCATTTCAATCAGTAGAGAGCAATAAACCCCTTAAAGCACAGACCAGCTGATCCTAAAAAGAACAGACAAAAGGCATCAGTGCCTTTTTGTCATTACAGTTTATAAAGGAACAGGAGAATGACTTACTGCAGACACCGGAAAGGAGTTGAGATGAATCCTTCACCCCACCACTTAAGGCAGGATGCTTGATTTTCAGGTTTTGTTGTACACATCTTGAATGCATCTGCATACCTTTCCTGGTATTTTTCTCTATACTTGTCTTGCCTTTTGTCTTGCCTTATGATAGGGTATAATACCTCTTCAATTCAAGAGTGAATGGTAAAGCTTAATTTCATAATGTACAAATATCACAATTCACTGAGCATATCCTAGATGAATGGGTGGAAAGATGCATAGATAGATGCATAGAAGAGATTAATTTTTGTTAAATGCTTTGAGCTCTTCTGATGCATAATGCTATGTGTGTTCAATATATTACTGTTTTAGTATTTCACTTGAGCTAGTTTATTCATCCATAGTTCACAGGATTTTAAGGATAGCCCAGGTTCCTGTCAGATAAATCTCCTCCATTTTGCAGCTAAAAAGGGAACTGGACTAGATTTATGACTGTTAATACATTTCTTCTTTTAAGGGGAAAATTGATAGATGCCTTCCCGTGAGACTTTCTATAGATGTGGTTACTGCCCTAATGATTATTCCATATCAAGCCCACTCCGCTAAAGAGGCACTAAATTAAAAGGCTGCTGTTTGAAGCAAAAGTGACAAACTGAATTTCAAACACCTAATAAAACACTGAAAATTACCTCAAGCTTTCAAATGTCACACACTGTAAAAATACAAATTAGACTGTAAAATTCAGCCTATCCATAATTAACACTATGATGTGTTCAAATAATCAAACATTATCCTCAGAGGAGTCTATTGAAGGAGATTATTATGAGCGGTAGTTCACTAATCATTATATGACAACTATTTTTATGTCATTGATCTAGAATGCCTTGTCTATTTTGTCAGTGTCACTCAGCATCTTTCAAAAAAGGTGATATTTTCCCCCACACAGAGACAGCTCGTCCTACAGCTCCAATTGATGTCAACCTTTGCTCACAGTTATCATCTGCACACAGCCAGGCTTCATTTTAAATCAGAGAAGCAGGGATAAATAAAACTGGATAGCTTTCAGTTCCAATCACATCCTGTTTTACTTTGCATCAGCCAAAAAGTTATCATGCAATGATGGATTTCACAGATAAATCTGTGAAAGTGAAAAAGTAACTTTAAGATTTTAAAATTTTGTGAAAAGTATTCTCTTAGATCTCCTATGTTATGAAGAAAGGTTTCTTCTTTGCTTGCAGGATTAAAATGTCTGAAGGATTTTATTATTTTTAATGGTAGAAAGGAATTACTTCAGGAAGATAGAAAATTATATGTCTTTTGCAGAAAGGAAAATGAGGCAGTCAATATGTTTTGCATTATTAGATAGTCAGCACAGATTCCCGAATTTTTCAAAGCATAGTAATTGAATTTCACAGCTCCTTTCCTCATCTTTAGCCTTGCAAAATATTCTCCAACCCATAAAGCATGACACAGATGTAAACTCAAAGGAGCTGAAGGATCCAACCTCCTTTCATATTCCTCTTTAGTATCGAGTATCTACGTGAAAAAGTGAAGTTTCTGCAATTCGACCTTTTTAAAAATGTGTTTCTCCACTGCATATCTTCAAGCACAGCAGTATGAAAAAGAATAAAAATTCTTACCTACCCTCTATGCCTGGTTTAGTCTAATCCTTGAAAATAAAAATAAAAAGCCATGAATAAGAACTGGGTCTAGCCAAGTGTGTAATGTGCTGCACTAACAACACTCACTAGAGAGTAAATCACCTATGACACTCACAGACTATTAAGGAAAAAAAAATTGTGCTATGTGATATCCTTATGCAATATAATGCAATGACAGTCAACTTTAACCTTAGTCTGGAACTCACAGAACCTCTCCAGAATTACTGATAAGGTTAGGAAAAGTTGCACTTGACCTGGTAAAAGTATTTCTGTTGGTTTTACTAGTGTCAAAGTAGAGCATGCAAAAACATCACTGGATGTTCTTCAAACTGTAAGTTCAGCTGTGCTTCTCTGAGAACTTTAAATAGATTATGGCTGGTTAAGAAAATTGTACTCTAAGGTTCACCTCTTCTCTAAAACCGTGGTATGTGTCTGCAGCAAGATTATGTAGGAGATCTGGATTTGGTTCCCATCTTTACCTTGAATCTCAGTGCAATGCTGGCAACATTGTTCGGTCTCTTCAGTTCCTGTGTATAAAGCATACCCAACACATTTTTCTTTCAAATATTTTTCAGTTTCTTTCTTCAGCCCTTCAGGAGATGGGTTGTCTTTTCCATACTACGTTGAAAGTGTAGCCACAAAAAAATGGAAAATGTAAAAATGTCATCAGTAAATAAAATCCAGGCTCTGATGTAGTGATGGCCTGGCTAATCATCAAGCTTTTGAGATAAAACAGTAGTAACTTTAAAATGACCATAAAAGAAATGAAGAATGGCTGTATATAGCCTATCCTGTAAATATTTAAGTACACTGAATGTAACTTTATTATGACAAGTTGGGGTGCAATAGGTAAGTGTTTCCATGATTGGAGCGAACAATATTGAGAACTAAAACTGTGAAGCTCCCGTGTGATAGTATAAAATAGTGTGCCACATAACATAGATTTAATTCTCTAGAAAGAAGACATTATTTTTGCTCCTGTTTTTGCATCTATGCTTCCTTTGAGTAGTCTGCTTCTTTCTTAAGCAGTAAATTAATTTTGAAGGCAGGAGAGCAACTGCACTGGCAAGCCCATGAAGGAAAATATCAGCTCCCCTCAGCAATTAAAATCTGACTGGGCTGTAGAAAGGGGGATATACTTTTGGTGTCAGTAACAACCTGCACACCGGTGAGAAGAACGATTCTGGCAACAAAGGGCTCAAGCAGACGGAAAGCTGGATCTGGCAGACGTTTTTCATATGCCTTCAGTTCACGTTGATGCGATGTGAGCTTTTGGCTGGCATTCTGGGAGCACGGATGGTGCTGCCGAGGCTGTGCTGCAGTGGGACACAGGAGCCTAGCAAGTGCTGACTGGGAAGGCTAAGCTGCACCTTCTGGGCAGAGAAAAGGAATAATCTGTTAAGCAGCAGAGAGAAGCTATTGGAAGTGGCACTTTGCAAAGTGCAGTTATAAAAAAAAAAAAAGAGATTTGCGTATTTTTAAAAATTATTTTTATCAGGCACTTTTTGAGGCCTGGTACAACTTCTGGAAACTGGTGGAAAGAATCCCATTGTGAGGAATGGAAACGAAGACAAAACATGTTTTGGTTTTTTTTATTACTTTTATTTTTAATTTAAATTCAGATAGCTGGTAATGAAGATTTCTGTTCACTCTTTCACAGTAACATTTAGTGCAAGTACTGATAAAACAGCACTGCTAAACCAGAAGTTGATGTTTCAGATCTGCTAGCGGACCTTAATTCAAGAAAGAACAAGGTTCTGACTTTCCCGTCTCTTCTTAATTATCTTCATATGTTTTCCTTGAGATTCAGTAAAAATTATTTTCCTTGTTTCAAGTACTGTTCAATGATAGATTTTTTTGGCTTTTTGGCAAAAAATGTTTTCCTTTTTTTAAAAATTGCAGCACATGATCATGAGACCATTCCTCATTTTAGCTTCATTTCCATTCTTGTTTCTTGTTTATTCCATAAAAAAATAAATTGTTATGTCTCTTACATTTTAGTAGTTGTTATAAAATAAGTCCACATGGCATCTTGCATCCTTTATAAGGCCTTATTCTTGAAGGAATTCATATACTTTCTTATTATTGTAGATTTTTTTAACTTGCACATACATATGGCAGATATCACATTTGAATTAAAGATTTATACATTGATCTTTCATTTGTGGGGTTTTAAGATGAGATATTACAGCTGGTGAATGCAAAAGCTGCATAATCCATTTTGACATTTTTTTCTCACAAGTTTCTTATTATCCTTTCCCCTCCCCCTCTTACCAAGTAATTAGCTAAATTCCTCTGAGTGATGCTGAGTTATTTTACAGTTATGGAGCTATTCAGTGCCTGCTCTGTATGTGTCTTCACTTATTTTCATGCCAAGCATTGCCTAGTCAGTTTAGCCATTTATTCAAGTCTACTTTTACTTTCTCTGAGCAAACAGTAAATTGATAGCAGCCAACAGTGACATTTTCCACTGATACATTATAGCATATCACAACATTGTACAGCAGACTTGTATGGTAAAACTTACGTTTATGTATGAGTATTGCCAGTTATCTGTTTGATTATTTTTGGAATGAAAATTGGCCAGTGAGTGATTCCCATTACAAAAATCTATAACTAACAGAAGTGGGTACCTCACAGATTTTCCTTAAAGTTTATTTTCAGTAGCTCAACCTTACTGTCATACTGTAACTCCAGAAAGATTTTCTAAAAAACCAAATGGTACGACAGAGATTTGGACATTTTAAATAACAGTCTTACCACAAAGTTCTGATCATCTACTAATCTTTGATATATTTAATACAATATAAGTTCATGGTAAGGAAAAAAGAATTACATTATCTTTGGAAAAGGAAATATGTATAGAAAAGTTTACCCTAAATCAGATACTAAGGTCCCTTCGTTATTTTGCTTAGATTTTTATTGAGTATAACCATAAAGACCTAGCAAAAGGTACCTGCATTTAGGTACCTACATTTATATGTGTAAATGTTGGCTGGAGCCTATCTAGGATGTTTAAGTAGAGTATAAAGAAGTAAGGGTATTTTTTATTTGCTATCTCATGCAAGTGAAAATGGTTATTTTAAAAAGACACACTTTAATGTTGACCTATAGGAAGTTTCATGACTTTTGTACTCTGTAATGAGGAAGCATAGAGCAGCACATAGGTGAAGAGCTTGGACTGCCTATTGTAGGAAGTCCTGCGAATGCTCTGACCTTTTTAATCACTTCTAAGTTTTCAATACACAGAAAAAAAGACCTTTCTCTGAACAGAAAGCACATGTGACAGGAAGCGCTTTTACCATAAATGCCATTTAGTCAGATAGTAGGTTACTTGAAGAGCAGTTTTTTATTTGTTCCTACCTTGTTTTGTTTTCCCAATGATGATTGAGTTTAACCTGGTTCAAGTTTGTACTGGAGCATGGCCATTCCAATCCGAAAACATGTAGCTCTCTCATTCAGGACACTCTAGGGCAGCAAAGAGCTGTAGTCCAACTGCCTACTTTGTTTTAACCAGCATCCTAAAAGAGAGAATCAGCAACTGTTGTTATGCCGTATGAGGCAACTGGGTTGTGTGGAATGTCCTTCTCCAGCCAGCTGTCACCATTACCACTGCTCCTGAGAAAAGGCAAGCTAATACCTGAGGTCTTCCCCAGCTTTTTGTCTTAGTTTCATCATTTCCATTCATGGAACAACCCATCTTCTAGTTCTTGGGGAATGGAGGTCAATTTTTGCTGTTTCTGGGATGACTTGAACTGGTAGAACTCTCTAATAATTTAATTTTCCTCCCAGGCCTGTGTATGATTCTACTATTTCTTTTTTTTTTTTTTCAGTCCGTGAAAAAAGCAGCATAAGCTGAAGTACTGCATGTAGAGCAAGGTGACCTCTTTATTTGACATCAGCTCTAAATCAGCTGGTCTTTGACTGGCTGATTCTCAAGATCTGCTTCTCTTTTCTGTCATCCTGGAGAGCAATCCTTCTCTTCCCATTCCCCTCCAGTGGGAAAAACTGTTTGCTGAGTTTGAAGTGGATTGCAATAAAAACTTGCTGAAGTCTTGAAGTCATTGTTTAGTTTGTTCCAAACATTAAATGAGTCATAAAAGAGTTTCCAGGTCTATTTTTATGAACCATGTCTTAAGCCAAAACTGATGGGCTGGAAGAAAGGGAAAAATAAAACCTCTCAGAGAAGCAGAAAACTTGCCTGTACTTGCAGACCAAGTTATTAATTTACTTGTAAGTAAAACTTGCTTTGGATGTTTCCAATGCTTTATAAAATCATTGTATTTTTGTCTGCTATAATTTTTATTACATGGTTGCAGCTTACTCCAATCTCTAATATACACTGTCCTAAACCTCTTTATCATGTCTATCCTGGTCCAGACTCCAAAGCAATATAGTAAGGTCTGAGAGCTCATAAGCTGCTCATATAACCCTTACATATGCAATATCCAAAAGCTAGTAATTTTCCTTGTTGTGCATACACAGAAAATCTTATTTTTCTTTGTGTTTAAACACAAGTTCTGTGCTACATGCAGGGGCTTTTTTGAAAATGGTGAAAAAGTTGGCTAGATTTTCTGCTGGTTTAGACTCGGTGCAGCTTATTTGAAGCTGATGGGATGATACTGATCTATCTTAGGTGAGGGTATGGCCTTATATAATATAATACAGTATTGTGGAAAATACTTCTGAGCAAAGTAATGGCAAAGTAAATAGCAGGGGACATTTATTTTAAAGCACAATTCAATGTATACATCAATATGTAATAATAGTTACATGTTTATATGTACTTTATTTTTATATGCTTTAATAATATACAATCCCTAGCCATTAAAAACTTTACATCATTACTGCCTTTAAAGCATTTTTGGGATCCCTGTATCACTGGTGTTGCATAGCTACATCTAATTTTTTTCTGTCTGCTGTCTTTGAATACTTTCCTTTCAGTGGTTCAGAAAATTCCCTTTGATTGTCTGCCATAGCAGCCATGCAGCTACACTTAATATTTGAAGGGAATTTAACCATGCCAAGTGCAAGGTCTTACACCTGGGTCAGAACAATCCCAGGCACAGCTACAAGTTGGGCAGAGAAGAGATTCAGAGCAGCCCTGCGGAGAAGGACTTGAGGGTGTTGGTCAATGAGAAACTGAACATGAGCTGG